>VWYH01006088.1:456117-753856 GCA_013399365.1 Pampusana beccarii | reverse complement strand
GCTTGTGAGCGGCCCCGGGGGAAGCGACAGGACGGGGCGGCAGGCGCCGTTGTGTCTGGAGCCGGTTGGGGTCGGGCGGCGGGGCCTCGGCCGCCCCCGCCGGGGCCGGTAGGTGTGCTCCCGGGGCGCGGCGCTGCCGGGGCGGGCGGCCCCTGCTCTCGCCCGCGCTGCTCGGAGCAGCGGTGCCGGTGCGAGCCGTGGCTGTTCAGCTGTCAGTAAATGGGGGTGATTCGTGGTGAACGGGAGGCGGCGCAGCTCGGTAGGCAGCTCCCCTGTTGCCCGCAGCTTCTTGGGAATTTGTAGGTCCCAGGTGGGTTTTGCTCGGAAGAGATGAATCCCATGGAGTGAATGCCTTGGGCGTTGCAGATCGGTCATTGCCGGCCCCTCCTGGCAGCTACCGGAGCACTCGGGGCAGCGTCCCAGGGGCTCTCCCTGCTGGCCTGGGGCAGGTGTCCCGGTGGGTGTCAGTCACCAGTCACCACAGGCCTCACAGGTACCCCAGAGGCAAATGCTGGGGCCGCTGGGGTGACCCCCACAGAGCCTGTCCCTTGTGGGTAATGATTGCTGACAAAGACCAGCAATGTACATCTCGGAAATGTGTTGACAGTTGCATGTAAAAGCTGAGCAAGAGTATTGTTCGTCAGTGACTGTACACAAAAAGCTTCTCTTAATATGGCTTTATACTCTCAGATGACCCGTTTAGTTCACTGACTTTTGTAAATCTTTCCTAAATTCACCAACAATAGGTTTTTATTTTCTACAGCTGTTGATTTCAGTTTTTCCAGGCATGACTTGTCTTCCTACTGCATTCCGGGTCAGCAAAGTGCAGAATTAATTACTGCTGAATCATAACAGAGTCTGATACAACAGAATGCGAGTTCCTTGCATGGGAAGAAGCAACTTAAGTGACACCAATTCTGCTTCTATGTGCTAATGTAACCTTCTTAAGCAGTTGTTCTCAACATCTTGGTTTTGAGTTCTCTGAACTGTCATTTCATGAGTTATGGAAGTGACTAGGTCTCTTATTTTTCTTTTTTTGGGACAATATCTCTTGTTTTGTGGTGTTAAAATATATTGAGTGCAGCGGTATGATAAATCTAAAATAAATGTTTCCATATGCAGAATGGAGACTGATTGCAATCCTATGGAGTTGCCCAATAATACGGGGTTTGAAGAGGATTCTGATTATAGAGACTTTGAAGGAACAGATGTTAAAGATATGAGACTAGAAGCCGAAGCTGTTGTGAATGATGTTCTCTTCGCTGTCAGCAACATGTTTGTCTCAAAAACCCTTCCCTGTGCAGAGGATGTGGCATATATCAACGTGGAAACCAGGGAAAGGAACAGATATTGCCTGGAGCTCACCGAAGCAGGACTCAGGGTAAACTAATTTGTTTTGTAATTTCATAAGCCTCTTTGTTTTGAACAGTGATTGTGTTCAAAAAGTGCTTAGAAAAACACTTCAGTGACATCAAAACAGCATACGTATTCCTATTGTATTTTAATGAAAGCCTGTTCTACATGTTTTCTCCAAGAAAGTGGAACATTAACTAGTTATTTCCAAAAAAGCAAGAAGCAAAGTTGATGAAAAAACAGGCATTTATTTGAGACACAAAACGATGAAGAGTGGAGCAGCAACTTGTTATAGGCATTCCAGTCTTCGGGTTTTTCAGGTACCCAGATAAGTCAGTAGTACAGCATATATACAACTCCTTTTTGCACCATTTGCATGTTTTCTGCAAACATGTAGTTGTCTGACTTGTTTTGAAAGGTCGTAATGATATATTTTACTAATATTCTGAGTTTTGGACAAAAGGTATTTGAAACTGTCTGAATACTGTATTACCGTTAAGCCTCATGGCAGAAATCCAGTATCTTTTGTTCTCACATAACTTTGCCAGTTGGGGTAGTACAGTAAAACACTGTGATATGTGTTTCCCGTTGCAAGGTGATCCAAACCATAGAAATTTAACCAATTATTTCTTTGTTGCAGGTCGTAGCTTATGATTTTGATCAGACTGATGACAGATTGCAAACTCCATACCATGAAACTGTCTACTCCTTATTGGACTCTCTCAGCCCTGCATATCGAGAGGTGTTTGGAAATGCACTACTACAAAGACTAGAAGCTTTGAAGAAAGATAGTCAGTCGTGATTTACCCAGAAGTGAGGAAGTTTTAATGCTGGAAGGAATTCTTTGTATGAGGCATTGAGATCTTTCTTACAAATGTAATCACAAATATCTTAATGTCTTGCACTAATATCTAATTCATGTTAGTACTACTCTGTAACGTTTTGCTACAGTGGATTTGCGTATATCACAATGCTGTTAAAGGCCACTGATAAATTGTAACATGAATAATCTTTTTTGTTTTCTTTTTTGTTGTAGGTGAGCAAGTAAGTTTGTTCTTACAACATTCAGAAAATTTGGTCTCTTTTCAAAGTGTTATTATCCAGAACTTTAAAAAATAGAGAGAGACTGAATGTTATATATACAAGTAGTAATTATTTTGTGTCTGTTTACTGATAATTTTCATATCTGCTTTTTAAAATAGAAGCTAACTACTTGCTCTACCCAATTAATAAAAAATAATTGGGAAAAATGCTGTTTTGGGAAGAACAGAATTTCAGCTTGATTTACTATACATAAATCTGAAAATTCTCAGCTTTGATAACACGAAAGATGGTTCTTGAACAGTTGAACGTTGCTTATATACTGACAGTATCTGAGTTAAAAGCAAGGCTCAGTATTATTTCATCTGTACTTGTCTATGGCAACCAGCAAACTCCAGATAATGAATGAGTTGTACTGCTAATATATGAATGTATTGTCTGAATCACAAATGAGTTAAGCACAGAATTACAATGTAATGGGCTACATTTCCTAAAGATGATGTTGTATATATTGTATGTATGCTATACTGTAACTGAGGGGCTTGGAAGATATTTTAGCCTGTGTACTATTCTGAATGTGTGTTTACATGATGTACAGGATATACTCAAGAGTATTTTTGTTTCGGTCTTTACTTTCTATAATACAGTACTTTGGTACTCCTGTTTTTCACACTTTCTCCGTCGATTGTACAGTGTCCTCTCCTAATGAATACGAAGCACTCCAATGTTAATTGCATTGTATTGGTTTGATACCAAAGGCTGTATGGAATTTGCTAAGACTAATACAAACTGGAAGATATCACTTGTATTTTCTACTTAAAAACTGGTACGAATCTCTTTATAAATCTATTGTTCTGCTGCAACTTTTCAAGTATGTACTGAATGGTAGACTTTTTTAAAACTACAGTTGGTTAGAAATACCAGTACTGTTGAACTAACATTCTGTGATGTTCATATTTTTTGTATTCTTATATTATTCAGTATTTGCGCATGTTCGTTTAAATAATCCTGCCATTATTCTGCCATGCGTTTGTGACAAGTACATGCAGTAGTTTTTTTGGAGTTATAGTTAAAATATATTGGTTCTCATGAAGTCACAGATTCCAGAAGCCTAGTAGAGCTTTTGTAGCAGCTTTGGAGTAGTAATGTACGGCTGTGACTGACAAAACAACTGTTTTCCAGAGCTTAATTTCATGTTTATTGTCTTTTTAGGTTGAAACTTCTGATACAAATCCTCTGCCATACGTTATACTTTTATGCTCTAAAAATTGTTCATAGGCTTTCTTTGGCACACAGGTCTGTGGCACATGGTTAGTCCTCTGTGAGGAGAATGTACTTTACCCAATTTATATTTTTTTCCTGTGCAACTAATTTACTTGTTCGATTTCAATGACTAAAGCATTAAATAAATGCACCAGTGTGTTGCAGTTTTCTTGGAGAAGGGGGAGCTACTGGAAAGGGGGGAATAAACAACCAAAGTCGTCATGCCCATAAAAAACTCTTAAATATCAAGCAGTTAACAAGTATTTGAAAACCTTTGACTGCAAAGTTTCAGCAGATGAAACTGGGAAAAACAACAAACAAGGTAGGTGATTGTAAACAGGGACTTAGAAAAGAAGTGTTGGAAATGGAAAATTGTCAAAGTAAATGTTACATTGCTAAGACTTTTTTTATTGTCGTTTTTCGTGCCTATTATAAACCTAAACTGAGAAATACTTTCAAAACAGGTGTTTTGTAGGTGTTAGCAGAAGAAACTTCTGTTGTTTCTTGTAATGTGCCGCAGTGTTAACTCAAAAATGGGAAAGCCATGTCATTCCACTGTGGGTTTATGAGTATGAAGAAAATGCTTCCTAGTCCCTGTACTTGGGCATTGCTGCCCCTATGGAGGGAGCTTCTCTAAAGCTGACAATGGAGAAGTTCTATAGGTCACCTTGGACTGTTGTCATTACTCAAACCCCTGATAAAGTGCTGCTTGGCCTAATATAGCTCTCAATTTATGAGTTACCTAAAAAGCCCAAAAGCCTGCCTGCTATCTGAAAGGATGTCCAATAACCTGATTAAAGCTATTTTTGTCTCAGCACTACTACACATATTTTTCCTGTTCGGTGCCTAGAAGTGAGGAATAAAGTACCTGATTAATTGGCTGCTGCCTCCCAGTTTGGCCTGCGGCAGAGTGAATCGCGTACAACCAAAAGTGTTACGCTGACGACGCTGCGCACCAGCGGAGCTGCCCAGGCCGCCCTGCCCGCCGGGCGGGCCGCAGCTCCCAGCCCCGCCCGCCGCCCGCACTGCGCAACCGCCGCTTCCCGCGCCGTCGGGTAGCAACGGGCCGCGTCCCCGGCCGTGGTTGTGGCGATGGCGGGCGCCGTGGCGAAGGCGGCGGAGCCGGCGCAGAGCCGGCGGCTCTTCCTCAACCACCTCGACTCCTACTGCGGCCGCCACATCGGCGAGGTGACGGCGGGGGCCGGCCCGCAGCTGCTGGCGGCCGCCGCTTCTTCCTCAGCGGCCGCTGCCTGAGGCGCTGCCCCCCTGCCGCCCGCCCCAGCCCGGCCCGCGGCGAGTAGCGCTGCCCCGGAGAGCTCGGCCGGAGAGCTGCGGTCTCCTAAAATAGCTGCTGAGGAGGGGGATTGGGGGCTCGAAGGGGTTGAGATGGATCAAAATTTAGAGTTAGGAGCGGGAGGTGTGGATAGAGCGGGTCGGGAGACTTCAGGCAGCAGCGGATCACTGGGGACAGATAACGACTCCCTGAGGTAATGCCGACCTGAGGAGCCGGGCTGCAGGGAACAGGCATCTGGGGACTCAGCAGCACCTTCGGCTCCGAGCTGAGGGATACAAGTCAAGACAAAACATTACAGCTGAGGTTGAGGAGTCTGTAACATTTTCCAGTTCGATGGAAAGTTTGTTCTGAGCTACGTTACCTACAGCAGGATCAGGGCTAGTCAGACAGTGTTGGTGTCTTCCTAAGATCATTATAAGCTGTTTAGGATTCAACACATATTTGCGTACAAATATATGTCTTGTATATTGCAGTATTTATCCAGATGTGTTGTTGGGGCATCACTTGAAAGCACACAAGAAGAAGAGGAGGCGGAAGATGAAAATAAGTCAGCTGTTGAAATTTCTAGTAGGCCAAAGGAGGGAGTCTATCAAATAGTGGGGACTCTTTCTGAGCCAGAGAGTACTAAACCATATTTTGCAGAGGAAACATATGCAGTAAGTGTCTTATTTCAGGTTGCCATTAGACAGCATTAGAAATATTGCAAGTCATGTAAAATGGCCTGCATTAACAAAATGGTCTTTTGTTGCAACTGGAAGCTGTAGACATTTATTTTATTCCTTCTGCTTCCTGCACATTGCTGTCTGCTCCCTGCTAGGCCGGACACAGCAAATAGTAAAAGGAAATAATTCAGACTTAAAATTGTTTGTTTTGTTTTGTTTTTTTTAAAGATAGTTGTGGACAGGACATCATCTATCCTGATGATCCACAGATCTGCTTTCTTTCAAAAAACACATACCTCAAGTATCTCTCTTGCCTCCTCCGTGTCTTTTATCTCTATTTTAAGGGTAGTGGTGCTGGAATCAAATTTAGTGTCCCACTTCTTAACTTTTCACTGAAATCACAGCTTTCACTAGCCAATAATTGTTATGAATATCTACATCTTTAAATAAAGTCATGTCCAAAGGTTAGTTAACTAGAGGAGGCTTGCTTCAAAGAATGTGGTTGCTTATTGCTTGATTTAGTTTTCTGAAACTAAAATTGCCTGTAAGTGTCTGAAATTGGTGATCCAGATCTCTTCAAACATTTGAAAATTTTTATTTAGACGTCTATACAGCTGAGCTGTTCAATCAGAAGATTATGGCTGGCAGTATTAAATCTTAATCACTGCCCTTGCCCAAAGTGTTTGTTGGACTTGTTCAAGTGAAGCAGGCAATCTGCATTTAACAAAAATGACAGGATGTTATTTTGCAAGGAAATTGACACTTTTTTTTTGTCTTCTCCATTCTGCCAGCTGATCCTTGTTTAAAATACCTATAAAAGTCATAGATATTTTTTTACACTCACAACTGGACTGAAAATATTGATCCTAAAAAAATGCTAAAAATTGTACATATTTTTGAACTATGTTAGCATGTACTGTAAATTAGAAGTTTCAGTATTTAATTTACATTTTGACACCTTACTTGTATCTGACATAAAGTCTAATATGTCTTATGAATTATTCTAACATCCTAGTGTTAGAAAACTGTGGTCTACCATTGAGTTAAACTCAAAAAATAATTTTGTTTGTTTTGTTTTTTAATGTCAGGTTCTCACTTATTTTTTTCCCCTAGGTCTCTTCTCAAGAAGAACTCTTAAGTCACTTGCTTGAGTGTGACATTGTTTTATATAATATCACTGAGGATACAAATCAAATTGAGGAAGCAACATGGGCTGCTTCTGGTTAGTACAACTACAAACGGAACAGAAAATTGGTTGCCATACAACTATAAAAATTTACCATAAATGTGTAATGAAATTATCTGAGATTTATAGTTTACTGTAATATAAAACTCAGCTCTTTGATGAAGAAATGCTGCATGAGTTGTTCAATTAATGAGCAAGGGACTATGGAATGCACTCTACCATTCATAAGCCAGAGAAGCTGTCATGGGATGGTCCAACACTTTAAATTACATATCTGTGTTATTTCCCTAAGTAAATATTAACCATCATCTTATCTATTTGCATTGAGAGATGGGTAGAAAGTTTACTCCTGTGATATTAAAATAATGTTTCAATATTTTATATAATTATTTTAACTGTACTTTGACCTAAAAGTCCAATAAAAAGTACTGCTAATAGTCTTTCTGAAACTTTCTCCTGACTGTTACATCCAAATTTTAATGGGCATCTGGAATCTTTTTATGGTGATAGTGTAGTGTTATTCTTTATATGATAGGTAAACTAAATTATGCTTTCCTGTTTATAGTATAAATACTTGGATAACATCATAAGTTTTAGAGAACTCAACAAAACATAACTCACATTTAATTATTTTGCTCTAAATTAAAATAAGGAAGATTTACTTGAATTCTGTAGATTTTCTGTTTCAGTCATTAGAAAACCACACTGTATTTTATTTCACTATCTACAATCAATGAAGATAAATCACTTCTTGGTATAGAGGGTTTCTTTTTTTCCCCCCATGATATGTAGCTGTGTGGAGATTATGTTGGTTCCAAATTATTTGATTCTTTATTACTACTATTTACCTATTTATTTTCTTTTGTGATTTATTACCTTTATTTTATATCAACCCAAATAAAGCGTACTTGCTTAAAAATACATATCACACTGAACATTATAGTATAAATGTCTATACAGGACTTCTATATAAAAGCAGAAACATAGTTTGAGTAATACAGTTTACAATAAATTAAATCTTTTGCTTTCATTTAACAGCCTTACACAGGGAAATAGAGCATTTTGCAACACCAAAGTTATTCATCCTTATTTCAACAATAATGAGCTGGGCACAAAGCAAACCCCCTGACCCTGTAAGTAATATGAAAGCTTTTTTTTTACTGCATATTTCCATTTCCTGGAAAATATTCATTGAATTCAATTAAACACAGTATTTCAGTACGTACTTCCAACAATAGCTAATAAAGTTAATTTCAACAAATGTGGTTTTTCTCGTGGTCCTTTCACTGTGAACCACTACTTACTGCTAAAATTGTTAAATTCATTCCATGGGGCAGCGAAGTTTAGGCACTGGGCTACAATAATACAGGCAGACATTAGGGACTGCTTGGACAAGAGGCAAGACCTATACTAACCACAATATGCACTGTCCTTCAGTCATTAAAAAATCCCATCTTTACTATATATTTAATGAAATACATTTTTCAATCCGTGTATAGCCCAATAAATAGATACATCTTTATATCGATATATATTTAGAATTTTCAGGAACCGTGTGGGATGTTTTGTACTACGCTACTGCAGTTCTCAAATTTAGTCTTACAGCAATTGTGCACATTAATGTAATCTGTAGCAGTTTTCAGAGTTTTTCAGGCTTATGTAATGCTATATATGTAATAAAAATTCACAGGTCTTAAATACAAAAACTAGTTAAAAGTCTTTTGCTGTGAAAATGGAAATGGCACTATTGACATTTTCAAAATGTTGAACCTCAAGGATCAGAATCAGAAGTTTTAAGGATTTCAAAGGAAAACAAAGTTAAACAGATTTTTAAAATATTTTTTTAGAACTTATTTTAACCATCTAGGCTTGTTCTAAGACATGTGTAACAGTCACATTTTTTTCCTTGGTAGGAAGATCCTGAGATTCCTTTTACTGATGAAGATTTTCGCAAACGGAAAGCTCATCCTAACTTTGTGGATCACATAAATGCTGAAAAACTCGTTCTCAAACTTGGGAAAACTGTACGTAAAGAACTTTTATAAAAATAGGTTGTTTAGTCTTCTTACTTAGAGTATTATCTTAGTAATGGAAATTACCAACAATTTGAATACATTTTAAGAGTATGTTATTCTCTTGATAACTATGAAAATATCAATTATTAATAAAATATCAAGTATAGAGAAGATTAATAAAATACCAAGTATAGAGAAGACAATAATGCCTTTTGAAACGTAAGTATCTACATAATACAAATCCCAAATTCTGTTTTTTTTCCTTAGGTAGTAAATTATGCTTATCTCATTTAAAAAAGATGTTGTTAGTTGGTTGTGTAGGAGAGAATTAAACCTAGGGCCTGTGTGAGGAAAGACTTGAAGATGAAAGAATGTAGAGGAAAGGGATATTAGTGTAGCTTTAAAGAAAAGCAGCATCTTTAAATATTAGCAAGCTATGTTAATATTATGTCTCATTTAAATACTTAGAAGCTGTTCTGGCCACACCTAGTGTGTTCCTGGATAGTTTGCACTCTTGGAGCAGAGGGCTTGTTCACTTTCATTCCACCCTATAATTCACTTTAAAATCATGCCCATAGAGCCAACTCAGCTTAACTAGAATATACATTATCACTTTATATGTGTTTTTTTAAATCACTGCCTTCAGCTTTGTTTCGACCTGATTAGACTATCGATCTTACTAGAGAACAGATCATGCCTCTCTCTGTATTTAAGAGCTATTGTTAAATAAATACCAACAGTGGCTCTTATTGTGCTTTGCAACTCAAGAAAGTTGATGCTGTTGTCATTAGAGATGGAGTACAGTGGAGATTAGGAAAGAGACCTGCAAGACAATGAAATGCACTGCGTGATGAAGGTGTCATTTGGTCTTCCTCTGTGCGTTAGCAGTCTCCCATAATAAAAATAATGTAGTGTCCATTGCAGAAATTTATCAGGCTTATTACAGAGAGGAAAAAAATCCTTTATTCTGATTTGAATATACACTTGTCATCTTACCCCATGCTGAGAAAATAGCACTAGATATTATATTCTATTCTAACATGGGTTTAATAGTGCAGAATGCCAGTAAATCTTGGTTTACAGCTTGAACAATCAGTGATAAATTGTTCTTGGTTTTACTGTGCTAGCATGGAGTTATTCTATAAGACTATGGAACAACTTTCATACTTGTGATGTGAGAAACACAAAGATTGTACACAGTGTCCAGCAAACCTCACAGGAACTTCTGCCACCAGTAACACCCAGATGAACTACTGACTCAGTTTTTCTGACTAGTCCAAAGCACTGAGTCACTGCATAACAAAGGTATTAATATAATTAGCTTCTAAATGTTTGCCAGGCTGAATGTCTGTTGAGAAGACAGTGGAACAATATGTATCAGGACACAATAAAGCAACTTGAATGTTTTCAGTGTAAACCTCTTATAGGCACTTCAAAAGGAGCCTTTTTCCTCCAGAAGTCCAGGGGCAGTTTCAATGGGCATCATTGCCCCTGTTTAGTTTCTGTCAGCACTTTGGAACGGGAAGGCTCCAAAGCATCTGTTTTTCCCAGCAGATCAACATTAGCTTCCTGTGATGGCTGGATTACAGTTCTTAGTCATTTTTAAATTCATTGGCATCTGGGGAATGTGCCACCTGTGAAAGAAATGACAAGGTTACCACTTGCCTGCAAAAACCTCATCAGGAGAGATACTAGGATTCAGCAGCCACGTAAGGAAGATCTTGCACCTAAGAACGGAAGGGTTTCTTAGCCGTCATATCTGCTCAGAGTGCAATTTAATGGCTGTTGTTGCTTAAAGTAAGAGTTAACCCCTCTGAGTTAATGTATCACCCACCTAGATTTTGCTTAAAATTCAGCAAAGTTTGTGAGCTAAAGGTCTTTCCTTTTTACCATTAGCGATTTTTTACCTTTACCTTTGTGGCAGGGCATTTGGGCTTTGTAGCTTTTCTCAGAAGTCGTTGACTCTGGGGTCCTGCCAAATTCAGAATCCTTAGAGAAACATCTGCCTACCACAGACAGAGGAGCTCTTCATCTCCCAGCTCTGTTCTCCATGGCATCACAGTTCCTGAATCCATTGATTTAGACCTCTTTCCCACTTCAAGCATTCTATTAGAATAAAAACAAAAGATGTAAAACAAGGAAAGCCTAGAACTAATTATAATAGCTAGAATGTGACATCTAGTGGCTTTAATGAATATTACAAAGGTCAATCACAGAATCACAGAATGTTAGGCGTTGGAAGGGACCTCGAAAGATCATCTAGTCCAATCCCCCAACCAGAGCAGGAAGGAGATGAGGTTACACAGGAATGTGTCCAGGTGGGTTTTGAATGTCTCCAGAGAAGGAGACTCCACAACCTCCCTGGGCAGCCTGTTCCAGTGTTCCGTCACCCTCACTGAGAAGAAGTTTCTTCTCAAATTTAAATGGAACCTTCTATGTTCCAGTTTATAACCATTGCTCTTTGTCTTATCATTGGTTGTCACCGAGAAGAGCCTGGCTCCATCCTCGTGACACTCCCCCTTTATATATTTATAAACACTAATAACGTCACCCCTCAGTCTCCTCTTCTCCAAACTAAAGAGACCCAGCTCCCTCAGTCTTTCCTCATAAGGGAGGTGCTCCACTCCCTTAATGATCTTAGTTGCCCTACGCTGGACTCTCTCCAGCAGTTCCCTGTCCTTCTTGAACTGAGGGGCCCAGAACTGGACACAATATTCCAGATGTGGTCTCACCAGGGCAGAGTAGAGGGGAAGGAGAACCTCTCTCGATCTACTAACCACCCCCCTTCTAATCCACCCCAGGATGCCGTTGGCCTTCTTGGCCACAAGGGCCCAGTGCTGGCTCATGGTCATCCTGCTGTCCACTAGGACCCCCAGGTCCCTTTCACCTGCACTGCTCTCTAACAGGTCGTTCCTCAACTTATACTGGAGCCTGGGGTACCTAAAGGTCTTCACCCATGACTAAACATGCTGTCTGTAGCTAAGGGTTTGCCTAATAATTGTTTTATTTTTTTAAACTAAGTATATCCAAGTCATCTCAAGTAGTACCTTCCCGTATGTGTGACTTGTGACACTAAATAGATATTTTTAGAGGAATTGAACCTGTCTCAGAGGTTTGTATTTCAGTATTGCACTCTGTGCCAAACTGGTTTGTCTCCACAAGTGGCTACTGCGGAAGCTGCTGCAAGGCAAATGGAAGAAAATCCCATGTGTCACATTCTTCTCAGGGGAGATGAGAAGTAGCACCTTCTGTGCTTTCACAAGAGGCAGGTTTTTCCTGCTGGAGAGAGAAATTACAGCATGTCTTCTCCTGGGGCATGTTTGCAGTCTGTCCAGAACAATCCTGGGAGCCACTGCTCTTAGAGTACAGTTTCTGTCATGGTACTACTCAATCAAACCAAGTGTGGGAACTATTATGCTATCTCTAATGTCTTCTAATTTTATGTTTCTTGTGATTACTAATAAGCTGTTGCATTGAACTGAGTTGAGATAGTTTTTATTACAGTTTTATTTTGTAAGTAGATAGATAATCACACATACACAGATGCAATACACTGATGTTATAACTTGTCATCCCTTTATACGATGATTTGCTTATATAATCAAAGATTGGCTAAGTCTTCTTAGCCAATGAAATGTTATGAAGGTGATAACAAAAGGCGCTTTTTTTTTTACCAAAAACAAGAAAAAGAAGATCCCAAATCTGGGCATTTATTTCCTCTGCTGGTAAGTGCGTGTTCTTTTACATAGTGTTACGTAGGTATATAATGTCTGGGATCTTTACAATATGAGAATTATTTAACAATTTTGTTTCACCTTAAAAATTTCAAAGTGACTGGTCCTAAATTAAAATATTTTCCTGGAAGTTTTTCTCAAGTTGATTTAAAAAAACCTTTTTTTCTCTCTGTATAAACCGTCCTCATAACTGATCCAAGCAGTAACACTTTACATTAACAGGCAGCCAGGATGGCCAAATTTATGACTTTATGCAATAACGATCAACAAAAAATATGTTGGTTGATCATGTTGTGTGGGTAGGAAAACACTTAAGATAGTTCACGGATTTTACTTTTTTAGTTATATATCAAGATAGAAGTAAAGAAATTATAAAATCACTGATACAGGATTTCACACTTCTTTAGGCATTCAAATGCAAATATAATGCAATTAAAAAATATCTTCAATGAATTTCAGAGTTTTTTGTCTTGGAAATAGAAAGTTGAAACATGAGTTATCCTGTTAGCTTCATTAACTCGCATAACATACTTCCAAGTTTTTAATTCTTAAAAACTTTTTAGAATTTAAGTTCAAATTTAGACAGGCCAATTCTGATAGAGCAATGCTTTTTTTTTTTTAAGGGAGATATTAGCAATATGACTCATGAAACTACAGGATATGCAACAATTGATGTACCTACAAATTTTAAGTGATATCATTTATACACTTTGTATATTTAGTACACAAGTACTCAAGTTTCAGGGTAAGCCAGTATCCATTTGCAGTACGATATTTTTATAAAAGCTTTCTTGTTGATTTTACTTCACAGAACAAACGTAAATTTTTGACTTATATTGTTGCCTCAGGACATCAATATGGAGCTGAGGAAGGAGTCTTGCACTACTTTTTTAAAGTAAGCATCCAACTGTTTTTGAGGGTTCATTTAATTTCTAGTGGAAAAACACTGGAATTGAATGCATTTTTAGTAGCTTTGCTATCATAAGGTTAATGCTTTTGTGAACAAAACTGATTATTTTATCCATTTGAAATGTTTTAGCTACAGTTTTTAACTTTTTTGGCTCTGTATGGTTTTTAGTTTTTTCCATAGTTTTTGAACAGCATCTACATATGTATGTTACAGTGAGTGCATGTCTGTCATATCAATGGAATCAGGAAAAATTTATTCTCAACATTACATTCTTTTCACCTCCCCCTCCCCCAGCATTTCTTTTATTTGAGATACAAAATAACATTTGTCAAGACCAAAGAATACTATTAAGAAACCCCCAAAACAGCAGTTAATTGTTTTTTGTAGGCTACCAGTCAGTTTTTCTCAATAATTGTTTCCTTTACTGCAGTTCTATTAATCATTCAAGAAATTGAATGTTAAGTACTGAATATGCAGATTTGCCTAGTAAAAAAATGCTCCTTTTTTAGCTCTAGGTAAAAGTAACTTTCTTCTCCTCACTTCATTCTCCATTTGTATTTTCAGACAGGATGGCTTAGTGAGACTCCTGCAATACCTGTTTTTGGGGATGGAAACAATTTTATTCCAACCATTCATGTTCTTGATTTAGCAGCGTAAGTAAAAAAAAAATTCCCCTAGACAATAATGGGTACCCAGCTAGATAAGAAATCAAAATCTACTACAGAGTACTGTGGCTTTTAAATTGTGGTGGGTGGCTATACGAACACTCCTTGGCCCTTCTTACTGAGTCAGACAGAGACTTTCATTTCTTTAATACTAGATATGCCTTCTGGAAACCTTATCTGACTGTTGCACTGGTGCTATGCTTTTAAGAAATGCTAACAATACTTGTTATAGAATGTGATACCAGTTAGCTGGCACAGAACTGGAAATGGATTGTAGACTCTACAGCAGGCTAAGTTAATATCTTCTACAGATGTTGCTTTTTATCCTTTGAACTTCTTTCCAAATAAAAATCTACCTGTGCTTCTTTATTGAGGAAAAAGCATATGAAAATATCATGCTCTGAAAAGTTCTGCTAGATCTTACAAACTCTTTGTACTGTTTCTGAAATGCATTGAACAATGAAAGCCCAGTACACTTTTCTAACTGCTGGCCTTTACTGCACTTGCTGTGTTTCAGAGTGTTACAAAATATAGCAGACCACAGGCCAAGGTCTCACTATATACTTGCAGTAGATGAATCTATGCACACTCTTCAACAGTTAGTAAAGGTAAGAGATTTGATGGTTTATTTTTTTTTCAGATATCTTTAAGGATTTTAAAACTATACATTTTGTTGAAGTAGAAGTTCCTAGGTCTTCCTGAATTATCTCGGGTAGTGAATGACATGGAGGATTTCAAAATAATTTCCTAAGACTTCTGTTATTTGAAATTTTACCTACAAAAGTTCTGGTGAATTGTCATGGGATTCAAAGTACTGTAATTAGATACTCAAAGTCTTTTAGATGTTTTTCCCTTCATTTTCTAGGAAGATATCTTGTTTTTCCAAGCATTTTGAAATTAAGTCTAGAAACAGCCTGGATAACACTGTTGAACTATACACGAATAGTGAGAGTCGACTGATACAATGAGACTTGTTCATGTAGGTTGAGCAAATGTTACCTAAGTACCAATTTTTTGGGTTGTATCTAAGAGTGTTTCACAGAACAGTGTCTTAAGGAGTCACAAGAAGATGCAACCTTTCTTTTGGTTCAGGTAAATACGCAAGGTCTCACTGAAAAGTTAGTAGGCAAAGAGCCATCTGTATAAGATGTATCACTAAGATGTATCACTGTATAGATGTATCACTGTATAGATGTATCACTAAGAGATGTTGGGGAAGGAGAAAATGAAAATTAGCATTGTTAAGCTGTAGGTTGAGGAAAACAAGATGAGAGACCTCAAAAAGTTACAGTTATGTCCAGGTGAAGAAAATAGTATAGAAAAACTCATGAAATCTGACAGGGTAAGTCAAAAAACACTTGAAGATCAACTATTAGGAAGGACTCAAAATGAATATCCTTTCTTCAAACACTTGAAGAACAAAAAGCCTGCCAGACAGTCCGTAAGGCAAATTGATTATTATGGTATAAAAGGAGCACTTAGAGAAAGTAAGGACACAGTAGAGGTGCTTTGCATGGCTAAGAATTTGGAAGCATCCTAATGCTTGAGGATCTCTTTGTGGATGACTTGTTAGAGGGCCTGTATAAAACTAAAGTAACTCTAGAAAAATATTATAGAATGAACTGACAAAATGAACACTAAGAAACCACCTGAGTCTTACGGTATGCACTGAAGAGGTCTGAAATAGCTCAAGGATGAAATAATTCTGAATTGTTAATTCACACATACAACCTGCTGTTTAGCACTGTCCTAGCACTTGAAGGCTGGAGGATGATAAATGTGGTGCCAATGTAAAAAGAGGGGTTCCTGAAATGTTTGGGGAATTACAGACCAATATGCCTAATGCTATTGGCTAGTAACCAGGAACATTATTAGAAATTATAATAAATAAAATGCATTAAAGGACACCCAGATACATATGATCTATTTAGGAAGAGTCAACATGACTTTTGTAAAATAATTTCAAAGAAATACTTTCCAAAACAGTATTTTCAAATACTCTAGAAACCTTCTGAAGTTATTTAATGTGACCAGCAAACACGGATAAGGGTGAACAAGCCGAGGTAGTCTACTTGAATTTCTCAGAGGCTTTCAAAGAAGTCCTTCACCAAAAGCTGTTGAGAAGCAGCTAGGTGCCATAAAAAATGGTTGGATCTGCTCTCTGAGCTGAAAATAGTTGAAGGTTAGAAGAGTATCTGGAAGCAGTATCATTGATGTTTTTCCCATTTTTACTTTCATTTGAGGTGTCCACCAACTGACATAATTGGAGACAGAATGCTGGGATACATGTAGATGTGATCTGATGCTCTATATCAGTTTCTATGATTTTGTGGAATCTAGTGGGATTTTAAATCTATTTTAAAGCACTGTAGGAGTAACTAACAACTTCTGTCTAATGAAATTAAAGTGGTAATACAGAGAGTTATTGGTGGCACTGATCTGAAAACCCTTCCTGTTTGTTAACAGAATCAAATATTGAAGAACCTCAAGTGGAAGTTCTGGGAAACAAAATAGGCCTCCAACAAGCTCTTAAGCAGTTGGAAGTTGTACATAGATTTAAGAGCTTTGGAGCAGTTCTCTGTGGTTTTGGGTTGGTTGTTGTTTATTTTTTTAACTGCAAGTAACAAAGAAGGGATACATAGTAAACCAAAAGTGTTTAATAATAACATTACAGTTAATATACTGTTCTTTGATCTGTTTCAAATAAGTATACTGATTTTTCAGGTATATTTTAACATAAAATGTAAAGCACGTATTTTAACTGCAGAAATACTGTTGGGTTTTTTTTTAAGAATCTGATTTGGTAAGTATTTTGGGTTTTTTTTCTTGATAGTGTATCAGTAAAAATGTTGGACCAGGAAAAATTGAGAAGATTCCGAAAGCAAATGCATTCCTGATCAAGGAGTTAAGAGTCAGTACTTTTTTTTATCATTTTATTAGTTATGGAAAGTATGTAAACTTAAAAGTACAGTATCATGAAATATATAATATTTTTATTTCACCCAAAAACTTTAACCCTAAGGCATGTCTGAAAAATATATACAGTGAGGTTAAATTTAGAAAATAAAATAATATTTAACTATCATAGAGCAGACTATTTTGAGGAGTTACAGCCTGATTTAGAAAAGCAGTGAAGCAGTGATGTCACTGCTGCACTGAGCAGACTGGAACACTCTGACAAAACCTACACAAAATGATAAAAATAACAAAAAATGTTAATAATGAGATGCTAGTAATGGTGATGAACACAGCATACATAAACTATGTTGTAGTCATCTATTTGTCTGGAATGAACTATTCATAGGAGAAATAAACAAATTACAACCCTGTCTGTTTTAAGATGGTACTTGATAAATTTATGTTGGAGGTTTTTCCCTGCAATAATATGAAACCTCTATATTGTAAAAAATTGTTGTTTAATGGTTCATGTTCTGATAGTCCATGAGAATACTCAAGTAGCAATATACATTGAAAATGTTTATATTTTTAAAAAGCTTAAAAGGTCTGTTTGGCTTTGTGCACAAACTTTCTTTCCCTATGCTTTAATTCTTTCTATTCTCACCCCTCCATTCTAGTCTCTAGTTTAAGCTAACAGTGTTCTTTTAACATCCATAGCTTAAGACTGTAAAATAAATATAGCTTTGCTCCCTCAGCAAATGCATTTGGATATGTTGTTCGTGGACCTGCGAATGGAATCTATGTTTCTGAAAGAGACTTTCAACATTAAGTGGGTTGCTCAGGCAGGACTTGTGGAGAACATTGAAAAAATCGTGAAAGAATACAAGAAAAGCCGAGGAATGCTGGTAATGCTTTGGTGTATGCTATTTTAAAGCGCTCCTTTATTTTTTTCCAATATAAATTGTTATATAAGTGCGAACTTTAATTTCCTTAAGTAAAAATACATGGAAAGCTGATACAGATGCAAAACAAATGAACATAAAAACTAAAAAGTAAACTGAAGAAGTCAAAAAAGAGGGAATATTAATTAACACAATAATCATTTAGGTTTATTTCTTTTATGCCTAAAACTGAAACTCTGCAAACGCACAGTAGCTTCATGATAGAGAAGCTTGTGTTCTGAAACTAGTTTCTGTGTGCAATATATGGCATTCCTGATATATTTTGCTTCAAGAACACAATAAGTGTATCTTTTATTTAAGGTTTTTAATAATTGTCAGCAGTTAGGCAAGTATTTTGTGTCCTTCATTACATTTAGTGAGCCAGGATATTCAATTGCAATGTAGCTTTTATTTTACCCTGCTCTGTTAAGTAATTTACGGAGCAACATTGCTGTTTCCTATGTTAGCTCAATACTTAGAACTCCTGTGTTTAAATGTATAGGGAAGTAGTTATTGAAAGGTGCAGAAAAGCTACTGTTGTTTGAGGTTGTTCATTGAAAGTCCCTGCATCCCTCTGAAGGATTACCAGATCTGTTTGGGTTAAACTACTGCACTGAAGTACGTATGTGTGTAATTCAAAAAACTCAGTACAAAATATAGACATACTAAGCAACAAGGAGGGGGAAGGTTAGCTAGAACTCTGACCCTATTAATATTCTTGCAGAATTTGCACTGTCAGATTTACTGAATTAGGATAGGAAGTTAGCAATGTATGATTTTGAGTTTGTTGCACAATGTATTTAATAAGTGTATACTGGAATCTTAATTACACTTACTCATCTATGAGCTAGGTAGGCTGAAATGAGAAATTGATAATATCTTAAGATTGTGATGGATCTGAAATTTTTGAGGTCAAAATAACCATTGTGATGACAGCAACTCTAACACAGTTGGGAAACAGAGCTATTGCATGTGTATGACAGAATAGCTGTGTCACAGATGACTGGAATGTACCTTACTCAAGAGGGAGAAGCAGCAATATGTTTTATTGAGGTAAAATAATAATTTGACAGTGTTCAATAAATTTGGTGGAATTTAACAAAATTTAACAGTGGTTTACCAAGGTTCAGTAAGTTTGATGGCAAGGTTCACAGAATCACAAAATGTTAGAGATTGGAAGGGACCTCAAAAGATCATCTAGTCCAATCCCCCTGCCGAAGCAGGACACCCAGATGAGGTTACACAGGAAGGCATCCAGGCGAGTTTTGAATATCTCCAGAGAAGGAGACTCCACAACCTCCCTGGGCAGCCTGTTCCAGTGTTCCGTCACCCTCACTGAGAAGAAGTTTCTTCTCAAATTTAGTGGAACCTCTTGTGTTCCAGCTTGAACCCATTACCCCTTGTCCTATCGTTGTTTGCCACCGAGAAGAGCCTAGCTCCATCCTCATGACACTCCCCCTTTATATATTTATAAACACTAATAAGGTCACCCCTCAGTCTCCTCTTCTCCAAACTAAAGAGACCCAGCTCCCTCAGCCTTTCCTCATAAGGGAGATGCTCCACTCCCTTAATCATCTTAGTTGCCCTACGCTGGACTCTCTCCAGCAGTTCCCTGTCCTTCTTGAACTGAGGGGCCCAGAACTGGACACAATATTCCAGATGTGGTCTCACCAGGGCAGAGTAGAGGGGAAGGAGAACCTCTCTCGATCTACTAACCACCCCCCTTCTAATCCACCCCAGGATGCCATTGGCCTTCTTGGCCACAAGGGCCCAGTGCTGGCTCATGGTCATCCTGCTGTCCACTAGGACCCCCAGGTCCCTTTCACCTACACTGCTCTCTAACAGGTCGTTCCTCATCTTATACTGGAGCCTGGGGTACCTAAAGGTCTTCACCCATGACTAAACATGCTGTCTGTAGCTAAGGGTTTGCCTAATAATTGTTTTATGTTTTTAAACTAAGTATATCCAAGTCATCTCAAGTAGTACCTTCCCATATGTGTGACTTGTGACACTAAATAGATATTTTTAGAGGAATTGAACCTGTCTCAGAGGTTTGTATTTCAGTATTGCACTCTGTGCCAAACTGAGTGCAATCAACCTTATTGATTACTGCATGGAAGGAACATACAACAGGAAATTGAGTTAGAATGATTCATACAGAGACCAGAGACACAAAGGGTAAAGAAGAACGCGTTGAGTCCTGAGGTTCAGAGTGGACCCCTTGGCTTTCTAAACTCCCTATGGAGCCTAGGTGCAGCCAGGTCCAATCTTAGTCTAAGACTTGGAGTACAGTTTATGTCTAATGGAATTATCTATACAAAGTTTATAATAATTAATATTGAGTACCTTCGTGGATTAGTAACGTTTCATTAGTATTAATTCATCATGCTATTGATCACTTATCAAAGATCTGCTGTTAGTAAAAGGTCTCTCTACCTTGAGGAACAACCTTGAGAGGTGTCCCAGCTCAAGGGGATATCATGGCCATGCAGCCATGCTGCCTAGCAGGGAGCTCTCAGAGAAGGCTTACCCAGGCTGTCATATGTATGGAATAAAGTGGTTGGCTCATAGTCAAATCACATGTGATAGAAAGGTTGGCGTGAGATTCCTTGTACCCACAATTTCTTTGTTCCTTGATAAATGAGCCTTGGAAAACCCACACGCTATTCATGTGTTAATCGCATGGTCAGTGTTCCAGACTCATACGGATCAACGCTCACTGTGTCACTCTGCTCCTTTGTGGGTTTTCAGAGAACAGATTGAAACTAGAGGAGTTCTTGGCCCAGCTACAGCTCAGGCCTTTAGCTCCTTTGGAGCCCATACCAAACTGCTGATGGTTTGGTTAAGGGGTTGAGTGCATCCATCACAATCTGCCACCTCATTCCAAAATTCATTGCATCCTATCTATGGGGTTGTGTTTCATCTCTTTTGATCATTCAATCAGTAACAGTGCCACTGTAAGTTGGTCTGTGAACCTACTACGTAGAAGCGTGCTTTTTCTCCAGCTTTGAAGTTGTACATTTAAATTAACTGTGCTACTCAGAGCCTATGGATCACATAGCAGATATTCAGCAGGAAAATATATACTTGGTGTGAATAAAACTAAAATATGTTTTCATTTTTAATTACAGTAATTGCCTTTTCCTACTAGTTATAGTAAAAAGACTTTCTTTTACATGAAAACATCTGTATTGTTTGAATGATGTTGTATCTTTATCTTTTTTTTCCAGCCTCTCAAAGTTTACATTCATGGTCCTCCTGGAGCTGGCAAATCTACCATTGCTGAAGAGCTCTGCAAGCACTACAAGCTGCATCACATTAAGATAAGTGATGTGATCTCTGAGTCGATAGCAAATCTGGTATGTCGCTGTTTTCTAATATTGCTATTAATTTCTGTGATTTTAAAATATATGACATCATTAAAAAATTAGTTATAATTCCTTTATTTTAGAATGGAACTGTCTTTTAACATATTGATCACCTCTGGAGGATGCACTGGACTCTTTTTAGAGACTGAAGGTTGCTCAGTATGTCACTGTCCAGGAACATACGTTAAATGAATTTTAAATTTTTTAAAAATTTTATGTCTGTTTATAAAATAAATTTGGCTATGGAGTTTCTGAGCCTGCTGATATTTCTGATTTTGACTTCAGGAGAAAACGGTGGCTTCTAAAGAACTGGACTCTGACAGTGTGGGAGAAGAGGGAGAAGATGATGAGGAGGAGAGTGAAAATGTAGAAGCAGCACAGGAGTTATTAGCTGAAGTAAAAGAAAGCATGGAGGAGAATGCAGGTAGGAAATAGAAAGTACTAAGACGGGACTCAGGTAACTAGTGCAACTCTATGCAAATTGAAAATCAGGAAACAAATTTGTGCTTTAAAACTTTTACAGCCTACTAAAAGCAAGAATCATGCCATATCCATTTGTATGTAGCTTATTTAAAAATCAAATACAGTTTTTTGCATTATATACCTTGTATATTAAATGCAATATATGTTTTAAATACTGTGGTGCTTTTTCAATTGTAGAAGTTCTTTCTTTCTACTTTATAAATTCTACGTAATTCTTTTTACCCTACAGGTTGATATATATGTAACAATGATATATTCAGAAGCATTAGATTCTTGCCCAGAATTTTTTAGTTAACATCATGTTTTCTTCTCAGAACAGTGAGCATAATTTATATAATAAGTAGTAAAATGTTACTAAAGTATATCTTTATCCAATTTGTAAAGACAAAAAGTATTCTAGTAAAAAAAAAGAATTTGTGCACTATCATATGAGATTGTGGGGTTTTAAGTACCTTATATGTAATTTTGGCCATCTCTAAAAAGTAAAGGGTATTTACTGAAGCCTATAAAGAATTTTAGTCTGCAGATTGAAAAAAGGCCATAAAAATTGCCATTACTTAAAAGTACTAATTATCATCTATATATTAGTAACACAATATATAGATGATATAGATGATAGATTAATAAAGTAAATTTTTTTACTTAATACTTAACATTTTCCATGTGGTATAATGTGATCACCCTTAAAAATGCCTTCTACCACTAAAGGTTTACCTGATTTGATCCTGTGTATCTGCAAAGCAACGAACTTGTAACACACCCAAAAGTTTCAGTGATGGGATCTATGGCAGCATCTCTTCTGCATGCCTTGTTTTGTTGTTTAAAATAATAAAGCTTTCTAAAAAGTAACATACTTTTATGATTACAATGGTTTATGTATATTTAAGGCTTTTAAAAGCCAAAGCAAAATAAAGTGGAAAACTGGACTAAATAATTGCAAAAGGACAAAAAATCAGGTCAAACCAAGCTTTTTACTCGCACGTATTTGCTCAACAGTGTAGTCCAAGTTAATTGATGACTTTGTAATTCAATCTATTCATCTGAAAATGAAACTTGTAACACTGATCTCACGTTTGTTTTGCAAGACTATCTTTAAGTCTTATTGGTATTTGTAAATAGAAAAAATTGCTTTGTCTCATCTGTTTCTATAGACACTTCCTTGCTGCTTCTATTAAAATCTGATTGCATTATTTTAAACCATACTTAATTTCATGTTTGGTATCTTTAAAATTCTAATATTTATATCCTTCTAAATACAAATGTAATTTGATCTTACAGCTACATATTTATATTCTGTAGATCACTGACAACATGTAATACACAAACAGAAACTCAAAATAGATTTTTTTTTAGTAAAATAATTTCAGATATCTCTTTTCCAGAAATGAGGTAATTGTTAACCTTCTTTATGTCTTAGGTCAACTAGAGGATCAGTATGTTATTAAATTTGTGAAGGATAAACTCAAATCTATGCCTTGTAGGAACCAGGGATATGTTTTAGATGGGTTCCCAGAGACTTATGACCAGGCGAAAGATCTTTTTAATTGTAAGTACTGCTGCTTTTGTTTTTATTGCTGCTAATATCATCATTATCATCACTGTTCGCAGTGCCACGGTAGCTGAAGTGCATCAGCACTGTAATGACTGCCGTGCAGGACATGAAAACAAAGTTGTTTTCAAATGATGCTTAAAATATAAGAAGGGTTGTAATGCACCTTATTTAATTTAAACACAAGAGAGATTTCAGACTACCTTTGCTGGCAAAGTAATAAGTAAATGCAGAAATCTGGAGGACACTTTCTGGTTCTGTGTTGATCTACTGCACTCAAGGAAGCTCTAAGGCAGGATTTCTCCAGAATATTTAAGGGCTGCTTAATGAGGAGATCCAGTCAGTACACTAATACATGTTTTGTGAGACAGGTTAGAGTGGGTATATTAGATTAGCTGCCGTAGATATGACTTTAGGGGAGCTCTGTGACATTTCAAATTGTGGGCAAGCACTGTCCGTGTATTAAGACCAAGAATCATCTCCGTATGTAAATGATATTGTGAGGTTTGAAGGAAAACAAAAATCAGTCTTGTTCAGATTAACGTGATGGGCTGTAATTTATCATGCTCAGCTCATGTTCTTCAGGCACCTTTACTGACTATTCAGAACAGCAGACAGTGACAGAAACAATTTTAACCATACTACTGTAAAACATCTCTACTCACTCTTCTGAGCTCTGTCTCTGATTTTGGCAGAAAAATGCACTTGGCAGGAGGAGAGGCCGGGGTCACAACAGCAATATGGACGTATTTTAAAATTGTGTATACATGTGCATACTTCTGCTGTATAGCAAACAACTATTAGTATCCCAAGGTAGAATTCTGTGGTGGCTGGCAGCATGAATTACTTCCTGAATTCTCTAAACTAGTGTCCTGGTTGGACTAATTTCCAATAATTAATGTAATTTCAATATAGACAAACCTGTGTTTGTTTTTTAGCAAATATAATGAAATTGTTTTCTCAAATGAATATCAATCATTTCTTACTATTGTCTTAGCGGAAAATGAAGATGAAGAAGAAGAAATTAGAGGCAAAATGCCTAAATTTGATAAATTAATCATACCTGGTAAGTTCGATAGATTTCTTTTTAAATAAACAGAGAAGTTTTCAAATACTGGTACCACCAACAAGAAGTCTAAAGTATCACTCCATCTGTTCATATTTAATTTAACATAAAATGAATATCTAATCTGTGTAATGCTGCTGCTTTCTTATTTAAAAGTGAACAATCAAAAGGAAGGTTTTGGTTCAGTTTGTAGATGTTCTGTTCTTTTTTCCTCTTTGTGAAATGCCATCAGCTCTTGGCTGATAACAATAGTAGTGGCTGCTTTTGTTGTGGTTGCAACAGATATTAATTGAATAAACATGAGCTTGTGAACTTGGCTTTTTAAAAAAATGGAAGTTTATCTTTAATAGGATATCTTGAAAGGTGTTACTAAACTGATTTTAATGCATCAGTTAAACTGGGAATTAAAACAGAGTGGTTTTCATCTATGCAGAAATGGGTTCCTCCTGATGTTTTTGCTATTCTTGATTTCTTTGGAAGTTTTTATTACATTCATATATTTTGCATTACAAGATGTGTACTGTTAGTATAAAGGTTGAGTATCTCAAATGCTTAGTGTTTCAGTAAATGATGATTAACTGGCCTTAGTGGAAGTGAAGAAAATTCAGAGCTTTCTGAAAAATTCAAAGGATGAAATGTGAACGAATTATTATGATGGGCTGGAGAAAGTACCACTTTCTCTCCTGTAACAAGGACTTCAGGCATGGGATCTGTTTTAAGAAGCTGCCTTCTCAACCTTGGAGAAAACTTGTTTTAGAAAATAGAATGGTCCAGAAAGGATTTTTGTTTGTAGGAGAGGTTTTTTGGGGGTTGTTTTGTTTTGTTGTTTTTTTTTTTTTTTAGCTTTTTTGAAAGCAGGGCAGAGGAGTCAGTGCGGAGAGGATGTCTGTTCTTGATTCTGCAAATTTCTCACTGACGGCAGAAAAAGTACTTCCTGGCTTTGTTAAATTAGCAGGTTTCAGTAGAAATATTGTAATATTCACTAGAAATATCATAATATAATATGATAAATTATATGAAGTCTTATTTAATAAACACAGATTGATTCTTGATACCACAAGATTCATCATAATGAAACTATAAACATGAGACTTCTGAACTGAAGAATGGAAATGTTTGTTTTTTTTTTATGGATCCTTGAAAGATCTCTGGTGCTTTTGTCTACCAATGGTACTGAAATAACATTGACACTAAATATTATGGGATGTGGTGGCATAGTGTCTTTCATGTACTGTTAGAATTTTTTTTAGTTGCTTTAATTCAGCAGATACACCTTTATTTGTGAGATTAAAAATCACAATACAGGGTGAAGACTTTTGATGACTTGATAAACAAGTGAGTTTTTAAATTTTCTGGTGTTACTTGCTGCTTTGGCTGTAGCATTCGTAAGATTTTTTTTCCTCCTATACCTATTACATACATTGGTTGTATGAAAGCTTTCTCAGAATATTTGGACTACACTGCCTTGCTGTTCTTAAGATTTTTGTGCTGTTTATTGCAAGAATAGTCTTGTTGATAGTGCTAAGAAAGAATTTGGTGAAATTGGAATATGTAGCTTCTTTACAGACATCTCTTAATATTATTGGATATCTCTAACTGGGAAAGTTGAATATAAGCATTTGATAATTGAATTCTCTATGAAGATATATAAAATTCACTTTTATTGATGTTCATTTGTGGTTTAAAATTTATTATTAACACAAATAATATATGGGTGCTGATAATGTGTTCTTCTTCACAGAATTTGTTATTTCTTTGACTGCATCTGATGAATTTCTAATAAACAGAATAATAAATCTGCCAGAGAAAATTGTTGCTGGAACTCATTATACCCAGGACCGGTTCCTGCAATCTCTGAATCTCTTCAGAGAGTCAAACACAGATGATAACACTGTTCTCAACTATTTTGATGAACTTGAAATACATCCTCAGTTCATAGGTATGAAATAATAAAATTAATATATAAAATATGAATGCAAATTTTCTGTTGTTACAAATTTAATGCTTGCAAAGATCATAGTAAGTGTATATATATGTAAAGTTTTAATTAATGTTGCAGAATACATATACAACAATCAATTAATTATATACCTGCAAAAATATCTCTATACTCATAAGGATTCTGAATTGTTCGCATACAGTTAACCTGTTTTTAAAAATAGGGGGTTTGATTGCTCATTTTTGTAGGCTAAATTATCAGAATAATTTTCTGACTTAGGTTACAGACCTCTGCACTGGCATCCTTCCAGATTGGTGTAACAGTGTATTTTCATGGACTTGCAATATTATAGTTGCTTATATTTTTTTTCTTTAGATATATACTCAGGTGCCATGACAATATATTGGGTAATCTGTAAATGATGAAACATGAAAGAAAATTACTAGAATTTCAAGGTGGAAGGCTAGGACTGAATCTATTTTGCACTATACCTGTATGTAAGAAAAGTTGTCTTCCCTGTACGCTATCTATATCATTGTGATCACTGGGAAATCTTGAGAAGGTTACTATAATCTGATTAATCAAGAAGAGCGAGATCAGGGTAACAACATTCTTAAGAAAAATGGTAGGGTTTTGTTTGTTTTGGTTTGTTTTTTTGTTATTGTTTTGGGGATGGGGCAGGGGGAGAGGAGAAAAGAAAGAACAAGAGGAAAACCCTGCAACTAAAATTGAACTGCTGATATTTGGAATGTCCATTTGAGATGAGTAATGAGAAGTTAATTGTTGAACAGCCTCAATCATAATTGATTTCCTAAATTTTTATGTTTAATGTCAGTCATGAAGATTATCTTGAGAATAATACCATACATGTGTTGCTAGGAAATGTATCAGTGGAAAAAAATAGTGTTAGTAATAATTTTAGAATTGAGGTAATACTGCTACAGAAGGTAAATGAGAGAAATGCTAGATATTAAGGCCTGATGCTATCAATTGGTTACATTCTTATTTTATACACTTCTAGATATGCAAGTAGTAGCACTGTTCAAGACCGTGTTTTATTTTGGGAGGGACTATAAAGTGTATACTCTGTAATAGAATATTGCAGGGTTTTCTGCTACGAATTATGCACGAAGATTGCTCTTAACCTCTAGGCCATTCCAAATACGTAAACTTACTGGCCTACTGGTTTTAATTGCTGAGGTATCACAACTGTAATATTCAGTGACTTCTAGATGATTTTCACATTCATTTTGAAGTGTTGATTCTCATCTTCAAATGAGCATTGTCTGTAGGCCATGATTATTTTAGGAACTGCCTCTTCACCTGTATTCACATCACTGACTGTTACCCACCAAAATATGCAAACATACAGCTTTGCTTTCTTTTGTAAAATGGTAAGGACAGATTACAAAGGTAACTTCAGCGAGGAACCTTAAGCTCTGCAAATATGCTTTCATTCTATTTAATATTCCAGTTTGTTTATCAGATCCGTAGAATTAAGTAGCATCGGATTTAAGCAGAGTGCCAGCTGCTTTCTCAGACATATTCTAAAGGAATTTAGTGGGAAATAGTTTAAAAAATGTGCTTGATTTGTTAAATATTGACTCAAATTGATAAAGTCTTTCTTCCACCTTAATTTAAGAACATCATAACATATGGCTTTATGAATTGCTTTTGTGATTATTATTTTTTCTGAGTCTGAAATATGATTAGTACAAAGCAGTGGGCTTCTAGATTCTGGAAGCTCTACTTTGTTACCATGACTCACTGCATGAAGTCTGCAAGTCAGTTATCTTGTGTCTTTTTCTCATCTGCAATTTGGGGGTGGTGACACAGCATGTTAGATCATCTACAGAAACGCATGTTAAAGTTATAACAGCAATTTCCTTTGAAGATCTTAATTTATTAAGTCCTTTGCTGGTGATCTTTCCTCTCAATTAGTATCTGTGATAACATCATTTTTTATTTAAAAGGTATTTATTTTTGAGGATAAATGCAGTTATTTATGATTGCTGTAATACTTGCATTGTAACTTTACTTGGCCATCTAAGAAAAAAGTGCAGTCTTTGACACATCAGTTTCACTGCTGAGAGAGTTTGTAGCAATACTTTAAATGACTAGAAAAGTTGTTTGCCCTGTAATTTGTATGTCCAGGTGCAGCTAAAATTGCAGAAACAATTGACTGCTTGACATAGAAAATGTATTATTCTTTTAATTTGGAGCACTTCAGGAATTTAATTCCTGCTTTTTGAAAGAAGCAGCTCTAAAGTAAATTTTGTCACATAGAATTATGTTAGCTCTCTTCTTCATTAATTAGCAGACTTTGGACTTCAGGTCCAAATCACAAACACTTAAATTCTTGAAATAATGGTGTTAGTATTAGACACCTATCTGCTGTCTGAATTAGTGATTAGAAAGAAATGGGAAGCATGTGTTGCCAATAGCTTACCAAATAACTTCATAAAGCAGAGGTGTGTGGACTAGGAACTACTAGATTCTCATCTAAATTCTGGGTTATAGTTGTTCTGGTTTTTCCCCTTCCTTTGCTTGCTCTCCTTGCCCATTTCTGTGCCTTTACATCTCCAGTCCCTTACCAATGAACAAGCCCTTTATCTCTGTATTCTCTGCATACTTGAAATGTCCACTTTTCTTTTTTTCCATGAACATGGCTAAACCCTTTCTGCCAGATGCATTCTCACACTGAATGCATACAGAGCCCAGAAAGCCCTGGAGACAGCCCACATTTTTCTGCTTTTCCTTTTTTTTTTTAAGTTTAATACACAAGTAGTCTCCAGCAATTAAAAGGGAGAAGGAATGAAATGAAACAGAAAGTCTTGCTCAGTCTCTGTGTTCCTACATGAAGCTACAGGTTTGTTTCGTAAATAGAAGATAGTAAGAGTTTAACTAGAGGTAGGTCTGTGTATTTGTAAATCTGTATGAGTGAAAACTTTTGAGTTTGTTGCCAAATCCTAACAACCTATTGTGCAACCTGCAGGGGACACAGGGTCAAAACCTGATGGTTTTATGCATCTGGATAAGTTGACATAAGATTGGTGACAGGAACATCTCTGATAGCTGAATGGCCTCGTTTTCAAGTTCCAAAACTTAGGCAAGCTGCAACTGAGAAACAGAATAGCTGTAAAAAGTATTTTAATACATTTCTCCCTTACATCATCTTAATAAGAAAAACTATTTTAGCTGAAACTAGTGAAGAAAAACAGATGTAGAAAACTTCATTCTGTGTAGCAAAAAAAATGACATAAGCAAGTGAAAACAACATCTTATACTTGAAAATTCAAACAATGTGAACACCATATATTTTTAGGTCTTGCAGTTATTTACTAATGGCCTCTGGTAATTGAAAAAAAATATTGAAAAGTTCTCTCTTGTTTTGTTTAAAAGATGTAGCCAAATTTGAAGATCCTGAGAACAGATTTATTTTAAAAGAGATCATAAAGGAAATTGGGGAACCTCGGAATTATGGTTTGACAGATGAAGAAAAGGAGATTCTGGAACGCAAAGCAGCTGAGGAAAGTCTTGTCAGAGAAGCTCAAGAAAAAGCTGAACGAGAGCATAGAGAAGCTAAGGAAAGGGCTGAAAGGATGGCAAATTGGGAAGAGTGGGTAGGTTAATACGTTTGTTTTGGAAATTATTATTATTTATGTGTTTTAGATGGTTTCCAGCAACCTGCTATGCAAATACACTGGGAAAATGTGGCATAATTTTTTTGGTCCACAGTGCATTTTGATGCCCACTCTAAAGAATATAGTCTCTTTTTGATTACAGACACTGCGTGGGTTTTTTTTTTGCCTGTTGCTATTAGCATGTCTTCAAAATATTTTTATTATACTCTTCTTGTTGCTGCTGCACCATAGTGTTGTTCCAAAATCATGGTTCTTTACCCGGTGTGCAATGTGCCAATCATACACACAGAGCTGAGATATTGTTTTATTACGAGATTGCACAATGTCGGGTGCTAGTTGGTAAACCCACAAAACTAGCATGCCTTCTTCACAGTACTTAGATCATTCGTGCTTTTGATTTTGGTTAGTACCTCCCCACATTTCCACCCCTTTCCATGATTGGTAAGTAATTTACACGTGGTTACACAATCATTTTTTTGTACTAGGCGTGCTCATGGGTTAGGGTCTTCACGTGGGCAGGGTCTTTTGAACTGTGGGTGTGATTTTTAGTATTATAATAAGCTTATAATAAGCAAAGTTCATCCAAAGGCCACTCTATCTGACAGTCTCAAGATATATGTTAAACCAGCTCCACTAATTATGCATGTTCCAGGATGTTCAAACTGCAAGGACAGCAGGTCCTGATACGGAGTTTCTTAAATCACTCTTATCTTTGTTTAAAGAGCAGACTGACCTGGTACTGGTCCACTGCTTGCATACCCTTAGGTTAGTCACTGCTGACAGGATGCATATTGCCTACACATCCTTAGGTTGGTAATTGCTGACAGGATACATGTCTTTATTTTGTAACAAGTACAGTAGCTCTTTATTTTACCATTTATAAAAATCGACTGTAATAAATGGTGATTTTCTATAACCAGTCTTCTAGGACTTTTGCACTTTGCTCACTTTAGTTCCAAGCAGCTGACCAAGTCATGCCTTTCAAATAAGATTTTTAACTCAACACTGATCAATTTCTCAGTCTGTACTGGAGAAAGGTTTCTGAGCCTGCAAGAGAAAGACCTCTGAGAGCTGAGTCCTCAGTTCAGTGAGAACTGTCTGATACAGCCTGAAGGATGCTTTTTGTTTGCTAGTACTTTGTTAAGTACTTGGTATTTAGGCTACCTGACCTCACAGAATTTGCACATGATGCTTCTTCCTTATTTACTTTGCCCCGCCTAAGGACATTTTAGGTAATTTACACCCAAAGTCAAGTTGTTTCAAGAGAAGGCAGTTCTTCTATTGTCTTCTTTTAAGAGCTGTTTGAAAACAGACGGATCATTCTACAGAGAAATCTTTTTCTTACATTTGAATGCCCTTACACATCTATGGAGAAATAATACCCTGAAATTTCTCACTTTTAGAAAAGCATTCACACTGCTCTGAGGCTGGCTTGTAAATAAGTTTTCCTTGTTATCTCTATACTTTTTTCAGCTTCATTCAACATTAAATAGCATGTTGTACTCTCTGTAAACTTGTCTAAAAGATTACTAAGGATAGTTAACACATTTTTAGCTATATTCAATGCAAAGTCATCTAACTTTCAAGAAAGCAAACTGTGCATTATTCAAAGCTAAAGCAGGTGTTTAAATAAAATGTGAGGTTAAGTTTATCCTTTTAAATGGGCAGATGCTCAGGAAATCTAAGCAATTATTCATTTGCCCTTGAGACTGTAGAACAGCTGCTGTTCCTGAGTAAACTGACCAAAGACCACTTGCAGGATTTATTCAATAACACTCCTGGATTGAGTGAATAAGGTAAATATATTTTTCAGATATTGGTATATTGGTTTTATCTGAATATTGCCTTTGTGTTATGTCTTGGGTATAGAAAAGCAGTCTTCAGAGTATCATCTGCTTGCCGTTATCTGTATATGACTCAGGCTGCTGATGAATAAAATGAGAGAGGACAATAAAAATGTTTTTGAGTAATCTTCTAGCTGAAACTACTGCAAGTGTGGATGATATTGAGTGCTATTAAATTGAAGAGAGAAAAACTCACGTTACTTTTATTTCCACCCCACACACACTTTCTGAGTGTAATCTTTGTATTTGATTTAACTTGAATTCAAGAATAAATTTAGCTGGTGTAAACAAATGTAGTTCACTGTGGTTTTAGTCCATTTAACTCTCAGCCCCCTTGAAAACTGATGTAAATGTAATAAGACAAAACAGGAAGAAATCCAAAACAAGCCCACAAACTCAAACCAAAAAAACCCTCCACAATTTACAGTTATTGAGTGTCATGGCTCTCTACTGAGTAGTAATATTCTCTTTCTCCTCCAGTTCAAAGAATCCTCAAGAAACCATCTTCATTTGCAATAGTACTAATTTTTTTTGAGTGATACAGTGTATTCCAACCATTTTGCCAAATATCTTATGGAAACAGGACCACTGTAAGATTTCAGAATAGACCTCCTTTTAAGTGTTATAGAGAGAAAAATAAAATTATTTTACTAAGGAGATTATTTCAGATTTCACCATGTTCAATTCTTTGTCCTGAGTATGCAACGTGCTCTAAATTTAATAAGCGGTTCTTCATTTTTCCTGCCAAGTTGTGAGTTTTAAAGTTCTGTCCAGAGGTTCTAACTTTGTTTTTTCTCTAGGTCGCCATTATTATTTATTCAAGTGCTATTTAGCAGATGTTATCAACTTTATTGTTTATGATTTTGTTCATTATTTGTAGAATAAACACCTGGAGGAAGTGAAAAGACAAGAACAAGAGTTACTGGAGGCCCAGTCCATTCCACTACGAAACTATTTAATGAAGAATGTCATGCCAACACTTATGCAAGGGATAGTTGAATGCTGTAAGATCAGGCCAGATGATCCAATTGATTTTCTGGTAAGGTGATTTTTCTTAAATATGTTTGGATATTCATGTAGACCAAATGAATCTCTGATAACATAAGGACTTAAATTGTTTTTTCCCACTTTCATGATAAAAATTAATTAATCATTAGTATATGCAATTCTGGTGAGCAATAATTATTGTGAAAACTAAAAACTCAGCAACTACCCACAGGACCAGTTGATATTGTGTATCGAGTAAGGGCTTTCTGAACAGTAATTGGACAAGAATCACTCGCAGAATCTGTTTCTCTTTGGTGTATGTACTGTGCACATCTTTTGTATCCTCCCAATTCTGCTGTGACACAGTGACCTGCAGAAAGAGGGAACATCACTCTCCATCCTGCTTACACCCCTCTAGGCACAACAGAGCTTGCTACTGTAATGATGAATGAAAGCTCTTTGGTAATTTCCTTCACAATCCACAGATAAATTAATGAGTAAATCCTGTAAGACATTCATAGAATAATACCAGTTGCAAAGGACCTCAATACGTTTTCTAGTTAAACTTTTATCTGAAAGCAGAGTCAGCATTGCATTCAGACAAGAATTCAGATGCTGTAAAGCTGTTACTGTATTGCTGTTCTTCCTGCACATCCTAAGAAGCTATCACTGTTTTCATGAAATGAAACATTTTATAAATGAATCAAAAGCTTAAAATGAAAGCATCAGTGTTGCGTGCCACTTCAGGCACCAAGGAATGTTTGTTTTAACCTTTCTGCTTACTGAGGAGTGACATCTATCCACAGCTGTAGGAGCATGAGATCTTCCCTAACAAGTGCATAACTTTAAAATATACGTATTATCTACTTTTCTGGGTCCAGAAATCAGACCCCAGGTTACTCCCTAGAATTTTCCATGGAGTGACAAATATTGTCATAATTAGCTTGCTTCCTTCTCTCACCCATGATAGAGCTGGGGTGACTGCTAGCAGGGGGGAGAATGAGGTGGATGCTATTTTGCATGTTATTTGTGGGGAAGAGGTTTCTGACGTATCTGCCAGATATTACATTTTAGAGCCATTTAATATTTTATGGGATTTTGTTTAAGGCGATGTTGTTTTCCACTATATTTTTGTTACTTTGTATATGTTTTAAAATTGGAGAGTTGAAAATAAATGTAAATTTGTTCTGTTTACAGGCAGAATATCTCTTCAAGAACAGTTCTGGTATTGAATGAGATAAACATTAAATCATAACAGCTGTCAAAATTGTGAAGTAGAAAAAGAGAACGTTCCTAATGCATTTTAAGTAAAAATACTTAGTTTTTGAAGTTAGTTTTGTTTAGGCTTATTATGTAATCTCAATTTTTATCTCATACTTTATAACCAAGTTGTATTGTTTTCTTGAAATTTCTTCTTTGAAAGTACCATTTACTGCACATATTGATTAATGCATTTGCACATCTGTATTTCATGTGTCTATTTGAAGCTGTGAACCACAGGAATCTGTTGTGTATCCAAAATTTTCTTCCTGGATTTTTTTTCAGTTACACATGCTATCTAAGCAATATATTTTTGTCCTGATCCACAGTGGATGTGGGCAGCTAGCCTGAGAAAAAGCTTTTCTTAAAAACAAAACCACATACACACAAACCCTAGGCAAACAACAACAAAAAAAATGAAACAAAACCAAAACCAAAAACAAACCACACCACACACACAAAAAGACAAACAAACAAAAAAACCCAAACCCACACCAAAATAATTTTCACTGACAATGGAAATAAATAGAAGCAACAAGCTCACTTATTTCCCCTCATAGCTACCAAGAGGCAAAAAGTTACACAGCGTAGTCTTCTTGTGCTGTGCTGAAGTCTGACTGGATAAACAGCTTCCCAGCACAGGCTTGTCACAAAACCTCTGTTTCTATTTGGTATCAAACAAATGGGTATAGTTCTCATTTAATTCTCTTCATCATTCAATATTTGATACGTTTCTTATAGATTCTTGAAGAATCCAGACTTTCCAGCATGTGGCTGTCATTCCCTTTTTTATTGACTTCATATACTACTCACAGAAACTGTCAACATCTATGCTGGCTGAGCTGAAACTGATCGCGTATTTGGTGTAAATCAAATACAGGATTTTGTCAAAACAGAAAACAAAGTCTGTTTGGGAGAAAGGGGAAAAAAGGAAGAACTGAAAGAACAGTGACACAAAAACATTATACACTTATTACACAATATCTATTGCTTTTAGTGTCAGAACTTTAGATATATTAATGCCCAGCGTTCTTATTCAGATATGTTAATATTTTTACAGAGAAACAGTCTTATTTAGTCTGTTTTCACAGTCATATAGCAAAGTCAGTGATGATAGACAGGAACAGAGTTCAGAACCATCATATCCTACTCAAAAAACCAGATTTCTTTGGGATATAAATTTCCTGTATGCTACCAGTCCAAGTTATTATTTATCATCTGAGGCAGTTGAAATGAAATAATCTGTGATTTTATAGAAATGTTTAGTTTGAGAGTCCTGTTTTTCAGAGCAAAGATGAAAATAGGACACTAAAAAAATACACAAAACAGGGCACTTTTTTGTGTGTGCAGAGTTAGTTTGATATTTACTTTTCTAAGAATAAAGTTTTGAGTTGATAAATAAAGAGTGGTGGGATTTTTAAAAAAAATTCTGAAATTTATGCGGTCTATTACAGGCAGAGCTTTAAAAAACAATTATTAGAAAAGGATTTATTTGCTTTGTGTGGAGCATAAAAACCAAACAATCCCGATACAGGTATCAAAAGACACAGCGACGGCTTTGAAGGGAAGCCCCCGGGGTTTTCGGACGGGGACCCAGGCGGGCTGCGCTCGGCCCGTGTGAGCCTCGGCCGGCGGTCTCCCCGGCGGCTCCCGCAGGCAGCCCGGCAGGCGCTGGCCCGGCGGCGGGAGCTGCGCGGTGCGGATCCACATCAAGCCCCTTCGGGCGGCCCGTTGCGATAAAGCGGTACGGTCCCGCCGCCTGAGTTTCCATGGCAGTGAAAGTCCGCGCTTCCCCTCGCTCGGAACCCCCCGGTGCCCGGGCACACCAGCAGTCGCACCGCACTGTTCCCGACAGCGCAGCGCGGTGACCCCTGAGCCACGTACCCGCCCCGGCCGCCGCCACCTCGCCCGGCACGACCCGACCCCGCCCCGCCGCACGCACGCGCCGCCTCGCAGCCGTTAGCGCTTTGTTTTCAAACTCCGGCTCTCTCCCCGCCGGAACTACAGCCCCCAGGATGACCTTCGGCCTCGCGGCCATCTGAGCATGCGCGGGCGAGCTAGCGTGCGCCGCGTGCGGGGGTGGCCGCGCCGCTGCGTCAGGCTCCCCCTGTTCTAGAAGGTTGCTTTGGTAGCGTCTGGGCGCCATGTTAGAAGGCCGGAGGGGAAGAGGAAAGTGAAGCGGTGGCGGCCGGGCCTAGTGAACGGCTTTCTCCTCCCTCTAAGGCCTGACCCCGGCTCCTACCATGGTCACGTTTCCCGCTTCCTGGCGGGACGAGTGACCGGTCCGGAGGCGGCAGTGGTGGGGGAGGACGAAGAGGAGGAGGAGGGAGAAGGGGACGACGCGGTGGTGGTGGCGGCGACGGCGGCGGCGGCGGAGGAGGGGCCGGAGAGACGATGCCGTTGTAAGTTGGAAAGCTCGCGGAGTGCCTTAAAGGCCTGTGTCGCGCTGGTCTTTACTCGTAGCGCCCGGTGCTCTGTGCCCGCCGTGGCCCTTTCTGCCGGTTCTCGCCCTCCCCCTCTCCCCTGTCCCTGCTCCGGTCCCGGGCTCTTCCGGTGCCGCAGTGCGAGGGGCTGTGGATCCGCCGCTCTCCGCCCGGCCCGCCAGGACCTGCTTGTTTCTTCCTTGTGTCTCCCCCGCCGCATCGCAGGGAGTCCCGAAGGAGACGCTGATGTGGCTTTTACGTTGTTGTCGTCGTCTTTTTCGTGATTTCGTAGCGGCCGCGGGGCGGATGGCTGCGGCGGGCCCTTTGACCCACACCGAGCCCGGCCACGTGAGGTGGCGAAGCGCCGCATGTTTGTCCTTTTCGCGCCCAGGCCGCAGGAGATGAAGCCCCTTTTCTCTCAAGGGTCCCGACAGAGCTTCTCTCCCCGCGGCCGTGCAAACGGTTTTTCCTCCTTCCGGTGGCGGGAGAGGCACAGGCGCTGGTCCCAGCGGGCGGCCCGAGCGGAGCCGCTGCCCTTGCGAAACTCGCCCGCTCCCGGTGGCTCCGACGCGCCGAGCGCTGCTGGGCTCGGGCCGGGCCGCGCGGGCAGCGCCCCCTGGCCGGCAGCGGCGGGTCCCCTACCCCCGGTTCGGGAGCCGGGGGCTTCCGCGCCGCTCCGGTGGGGCTTGGAGCTGGTGTGCGGTTACCCTGTGCGTAGTCATGGGTAACGAGGTGGGACGTAGTTTCATCGCAGTTTCTTGCTGATTTATTTTAACCCAGCCCCGCTGTGTTTGTGTCTTTTTTTTTTTGTTTTTTAAATTTAGTTTGTTTATTTATTTATTTATTTATTTTGGACGACTCCGGGTTGAGACAACAAAACTTCCTGCTCCTCAGTTCGTAGTCCATAATGTCAGTATTTTATTGTCCTGTGTAAGTTGAGGCAACCTGAGATGGGTAGGTGGTCAAACGGCTTTTAAGAATGAGGCGCGTTTGTATGCTAGGTTCGGGTGTGGGCTTTTTTTCCTTTTTTTTTCTTTTTAATTGAAGAAATGTAAAGAATTTGGAATTATTCACTGTTGTTTCACCATTATTTGGGGATTATTCACTGTTGTTTCACCATTATTTGGGGATTATTCACTGTTGTTTAATTATTATTATTTGGGGATTATTCACTATTGTTTTAAACATGTAAACTTTATGTGAAGAATAACTGTGCTTGCCTGTTGTGCTATATACTGCTAAGTTAGTCGTGGAGTAGATAACACGAGATGAACTTAACTGGAAGAGTTTATGGCAGGAAAAACGGGTGAATGCAGAAAATAAAATGGTTGTGCCAGGTAGTTTCTAATGTTTGTATAAGGAGGCTGCAGTGTCTTTGTAGATAACTTTTGCACATGTTCATTATGGCAATGAAAAATTACCAGAAGCCATATTTGAAGTTGGCCAGGCTTTTTGGCCTCATGAAAATGGGAGGGTATTTATTCTGCCTGCTTCCATTTTTAGTTTATTTCGTTGTGATTATAGAAATTCCAAATGCTTAATAACAACATTTTAACTGTTTGGGCTACTTCTATGAATTGTAATAATAGCGATCTTCAACTTTGACAAGTTTGGAGTCACTCGGTCATTTTTCTTAATGTAGGTGTTTATGATACTTTAACTACAAACTCTTGAATAACATTACATAGTTGTATTTGTGCTAACATATTGCAATTTTCAGTATAAACATCACTTGGCAACTTCACTGGTAAAGGAGGTTTATTTTAGTTAGGAAAAGCAAAGCTTTCTCAGATTCTGTATTTGCTCTTTCATTTTGTATTTTTGGAATGATTGATTCTTGTATTATTCATCCAAGACTTCAAAGTTAACATTTTAATGCTAGTAAGTTGCAATAGTAATAATGTTAATTCTTGAGTTTATGAAGTGATGCATCTGACTTAAGTTTAGAGGAGAAAAAAAAAGGAGAGCTTAGAAAGTTTTTCTGCATAATTCTTCCCAGTTGATGCTTTCATGCTTTTGGATTATAAACTTATTGAGTGAGAGTAGAAAAACTGTATGTCACTGCCAGACTTTTAAGATGACAAACAAAATACACCACTTTTTTTTTTTTTTTTTTTTTTNTTTTTTTTTTTTTTGGTCCTGACCTTTGAAGAAATCCTTTAAACTTCATTTTTTAGGGTGGTGCCTACAATTGACAGTCCTAGTCAGTGCTGATCTCCCGTACAACCAGAGATTTGTTGTCGTTCTCTACTTGAAAAGCAGTAGTTCAGGGTTCTGCATTTTTGATGCTGCCCTCCATGTGTATGTGTGTGTATTTCTCTGTGTATTTCTCTTTCTCTATGGTACAAAACTATAAAACCAGGGAAATTATTTATGTACAATAGACATCAGTAGTAAGAGAGCAAGGTCTGGTTCTAGTGATGGTGATAGCTGGCATTTCAAAAGCCTTTTAATGTTTAAAAAATACTAAATTTATCCTAGGAATAAGTGACTTTTTGTTATGATTCTTATGTTATCTCTTGTGTGAAGAGATAGCAGCTGCATAAGGGAAAACTTTAACTTTCAGCTGTTCAAAGAAGATGATTAGAAACAAAGGTGAATATTTCCCATGTTATAAAGATACATTTTAGTGAACTGTTAGGTACAGAATCTTCTTGTTTATCATCTGAAATGTAAGATGCTAAGAAGAAATGAACCTCACTAACCTGTCCATGTGTTTCAGTTAGAGCTAGGTTTTACACAGGAAGACTACTGACTTAGTGAAGCAGCAGCTATGTTTATGTGAATTGATGATGTGGTCTTTTTATGTAACCTGGGCCTTTCTGACCCTCCAAATAGAGATATAGGACTATGCATCTCGTTTTTGTTAAGGTGCTGATATCATTGTACTTAAAGCTTCTTTGCTGAACTTCTGTATCTGCTAAAATAATCGTATAAGACTTTTTTTCTTGTTTTTAACTGGAAGTGGAAAAGTGCATTGAGTGATATATCTGAACACTTAAAAGTGCTGTTAAGTGCTATAAATTTCAACTATTGTTTGTGTTAGTAATAGAGTTTTGGAATGTCATTAATTTTTTTTTTCAGTCTTTATTGTGGACAGTTAAGCTTATTCTCATATTCTCACTTCTGATGCAAGACTTCTTATATGTTTTATTTCACTGAACTTTAAATATATGCAAAGTCATTGTTTTCTTGACTTAATTAGTGAATGTCAACTTGTATGCCAGAAGTAGTACAACACTATAATTAATATGGCTTGTACCAATTAGGAGTGGATAAATAGCATATTTCTGAACAGAGACTTCAGGTTTTTATAGACTGTAATGGAAGGAGTGACATTATCCCTAACTTTGCAAAGCACAGGACTTTAGAAGAACAGATGCCTTAAAGTGATAGCTTTATTGATCAAGAAGAAATTAATATAAAAATCTATACTGAGGATTAGTTTGTTAGCTGTACTACAGAGGAACTGGATGGCAAGTCATGTGGTTTTGTCATAGCTTTCAGTTTTCTAACATCACTCCAAAAAGACCAAGTTTATACCTGTTAACACAGAGGTACTGCACAAAACTTGGAAACCCAGATATTTTGGGCTACACAGATTTCACTGCTGAGACAAATGAATCTCTTAGAGTGAAACATTTAATGGGATTCCTAGTTCTTGGTTTTATACTTCCTGATATCTTTTGATTCAACCATACTGAATTTCTTAAATTGCTACCTCTGGAGTTTGTTGTCTCTGTAATAGTAGTAAACCTAAATTTTGGTTCAAGTGCTGCCTGCAGAGTTTGTTTAAACTTGAGAAACTTTCTGAAACTGTTGTGAGTGAGAATGTTGTGGATGGGTGTGTGTCTGGACATGCTGCCTTTGCTATTCTGTACAAATGGAAGAACCAGAGAGAACTCAGGATTGAGTCAAAAGTTAGCAGCATGTGTATGAATGTGCTTTTTTTTTGCCATAGGTGAGTCTCTTCTTCCGTAGGCCTGTCATTGCTCCAGTACACATGTTCAAATCTGTTTGGGCTATCTTGAACATTTAATGCTGACAGTTGAAAACTTAATTAATTGTCTAAATGATCCAGCAACTTTCTGCTAGGTATTTAAACTTCTGTCCAGGAAGGGCAGCTGGATTGTCTTAATAATTTAAGACGTGTGTTGTCTGGTAACTGATTTGCACAGACTTCAGTGAGATTTCCTGCCTAGATTTCTGAAATATTGTGTGGAGTGATAGTGTTAGCATTAAGCCAGAAACTTTAATCTGAATTTGCCAAAGTCAGTACTTGCTGGAGGAGAATTTAAAACAAGCAAAGAAAACTCCTCAAAATGCCTCCTCTGAAATGCGGCACAGTGGAGCTTGAGCTTTGTGAGTTTAGCTCCAACTGATTGATGAGATGGTGTGAAGACCAGTATTGCTTCAGGAATCTGACTTGGGTATCTTGTATCAGTAAATAAGGCAGACTGAGTTTTAGTGAGGTGATTGGTAGAGACAAATGGAGAAGAGAGGATAGTCATTGAGATCCCTTAAGTTGGGTATTTTGTCTTGGTATATGGAGGTAAGACTGAATGAGCCAAAGGTCCTGACTGAAGTTAAAAGTTTGAAGTCAGTGTTCTGGCGGTTGTTGGCACTATTTTAAGACACTTAACAGCCCACAGTTTGCCTTCCTTCACTGGTGCTGGCCTTAATGTGCATGTCTGTCTGGACAAACTTAATCCTCAGCTGAGGTTTACTGATATATGAAAGGGGTTATATAACTTCTAGCAAAAGCAAGGCTTGATGGCCAAAAGCTGGAAGGGATTTTTGCATGCACTTGGCATGCATTTAGATGAGTTAGGTCTTGGATGGTTAAGATATATTTAAGGGTCAGAGATGACTTTTAAACTTACACAGGATTCACGCTGTTATCATGTGTTAAGTATTATTGGATCTGTTTTTAAGATTTCATCTCTTTGTTGTCTTTTATTTCTGTGAAGCATCCCAAATTTCAGGAGCATGATGTTTAGATAATGTGGTGCTGATTTCAACTGTATTTTATTTGTGATAAGAAACATAAAATCTTAATTCGAATAACATGGTAAAAATATCACCAGTAGAACTGAGGTAGAATACAGGGAGTGAAGAGGAAAAAGTGCTTAGAACAACAGAGGTTTTCAAGTGGATGTAGGAGGAGAGTCAAATACAAAGCATGCTTGGGAAAAAAAAAAAAGTTTTTGACAGGATTCTTGTTTCTTCTGAGGGTGGAGAAAGGTTCCAGTGTTGTAAAAGAAAATAGCACAGTACTTTAAATTTATATCGAACTCATAGTTAGTTAGGTATGGGGCAGTGCTGTGTAGATACACCTGTACTTGCTCTATTTTCAGTTTAGGTGGATATATGTTCACTTTGTAACCTGATCTTTAAAAGATGAATTAGAAAGTTTTTTCCCATATCTCGCCATCTTTCCACCCCTCTACCTTGGAACAATGCAATGCGTAAGTCACTTACATTTGAAGGAGTTTTAAGGTGTACAGCTCCATATAGTCTTAAGTGGCCATAGTAGGGTGGGTTGTTCTTTTTAATTCAGTAGTTATTGATAACAATATAAGAAGATACCACCTAAAACTTTGGGTTCTGAAGAAAATGTTGTTTAATTGTACTGCTGTCAGCTTAGTACAGACTAGAACTTTGTGTGCGTTTGTGTTTTTATATGGGGAAAAAGTATATGTGCATTTCTCTGGGAAATGCGATTAATTCATGATTGAATATGAAGTATTGGATCATAACACTTCAGAATCAGACTGCGGTTGCTGCTGCCCAATTTGCAGGTGGTTTAAACTGTCAGTATATGCTCTTCAAAAATTCAGGTCTGATCAGAGCAGCAACAATAGCATAATTTTCTGCAACTTTTATTTTATGTTTGTCCTATTGATAGGTAGCTCGTATTCATAGCAGAGCGAGAGCAAAATCTTCATGTATATATGTGGTTGACTAGAAATAAGCAGAAGAGCCCTAAACTGTACCTTAATTTCTATGGTGATGTTAAGAAAAGATTTTTTTCTTTTTTTTAATTAAAAAAAAAAAGCAAGCCTTGAACTTGCTTTGAGTTGAGTGTCAGACCTTGACGAGGACTGCCAGATGTGCCTCAGTGGTAGTCAAGATTGAGTACCTGGGATGGGGACTTTCTGTTGCTGCTTAATACTCTTTGATTCTTGTTAATGCTTAACTTCAGATAGCTAGCAGATATGACATGTCCCAAGGCATTAACTTCCCTAATCCTCTCTGGTAGAAGGTTAGCATTGCTACTTACCTGTTCTTTGTCTTGGAATGAATATCGTAGTTTAAATTAAGGGATTTGAAGAGTGATATATCATGATGTATCACAGGTAGAAACTAGAATGCCCATATGGCTTTTCAAGAGGGAAGATACTGGAGTGAAGTGTGATCTTCATGGTTTCAGGAAAAAGTAAAAGATATGCCTAGAAGTGTTGATCATTAGCATTTTCTGGCTAAAATGTAACATGTAAATACAATATTGAAGTTGGAAAAATGAGCACTTAAAGTTTATTTCTCATGATAATTCTAATTCACTTTTCATTTAAAAAGTAGCTAGCAAATGCTTTATTTGAAGTTTCTGGGTTTTGTGGGATGTAGGGAGTGAGGAGAGGATATACCTTGTTTGTTTTTATCATAACTCTCATGACTTGCTGTCATTTAAACGAAGTAACAGTTACTTAGCACTAGTTAGTTAAACTCATTTGAGGATGCAATAAACTAACTTTCTTGCCAAATACTGTGTTTTTGTGTCATTTTACAAAGGCACTTTTCTGCTATCTTTTGGTGTGCTAGAGAAACTTTGGAACAGCCTTCAGCCTTATACCTTCAGCAGGTGTAAACAGCTGAGCTTCAATTTAAATGTTTTTAGCTGGATATAACCTATATTCTCTTCAATACTAACATGTTTAAATGTAAGCTTTATTGTATCTTCTGGAGCTGTAAAATCTAGAAGGCAACTGTGTTGAGGATTGTTATGTACCATCCCAGTGAAAGTGTTCTTATTAACTCCTCGACCTTCAAACAGGTGAAACAGTTGTGTAGGAGGGTCCTGTGCTGTTGTCAATATCCTTAATTCATTCTTATAAAATACATTAATATAAAAGCAGGAACTGTCAAATCTGTAACTGGTTTTGTGTAACAATTACTAAAGATGTATATCAGCTGATTGATTTTTAATAGGTTGTTTAAAGCTGTCATTTTAACGACTAGTTAAAGCTTATTTCGTGCCCTGTGACCATGCACTGATGGTCCTGTAGAGGTTGGAGATAATACTGGTTTAAGTCATGTTAATACCATGTTCTGCGAAGACAAACCTGCACATTGCACTGCTAGGATTGTGCTGTAAACCAGATCAGGGAAGCGATCTGATGTTTGGTTGTTTTTTATGAATTACAATTTTGGGGGCAAGGAGAAGGGATTATTTTTAAGTTATTAGCTCTCAAATTGGTGAAGCATGGCCTTTACAAATGCATGGAAGATGGAGGGCTCTGTCAGCATTACTGACTTCAGGAGTCTGCTTCACAGAATCTGGGTCTGAGAGATGTTGTGTCTGTTTTGGAAATCTAGTGACAGCCTCTGCCAGCCTGTGTTTTGTCAGCCCTTTCAATGAAGTCTGATATCTGCTGAATTGGATAAAGTGTCTAGTTATGAATGGGTGAAAATTACAGTCAGACCATCAGGAAATAGTCACACTAAAATATTGTTTGCTTTAGATTACTGCTTTAAAAACCTGTAAAAATAAACTGCAAAATCTTAAATTGAAAAGCAAATTTACTTTTTCAAATTAACAGTTGGCAAAAGGGGAGAAATTGTAGTTCAAATTTAACTACCTGCTTTGTGGTGTAAGTAAAAATATCCAAAGGATGTTTATGTATTCAGACCTCTTGTTTTCTGACTGCTTTTTTTTTTAGTAGGAACTAAGTGGCTGAAGCTACTATTTGTGTTGACATTCCTAAAATTTTTTCTTTTGAAAAAGATAAACTGTTTTAGTGACTTCCTTTGTCCTTAATTTGAATTACTGATTTTTATATAATTCATCTGAACAGGTTTGGTTTTTTTTTCTTGTATTTACATTCACACTTAGAGTCCTAAGATCTATGTGATTTGTTCAGCTGCTACCAAATTCTTCATTAGGTGATTAAAACCTATTACCTGAAGGAAGCAATGTCAAATAGTGCTCCCAGACACGATTACTTGGGGTTTGCTGTTGTTTAATGTACAAGGGCTTTCTTCCTACTTTATTTTTTTTTTCCTTTTGCTAAAAAGCAAAGAGACAAATGTGCTAGAACTTGTGATGTGAGAAACTTGCTTTGCAACTGAATTCTTGGTTTCAAACAAATTATTGTACTTAGAATAGTTTATAAAATGGGTTTAACTTGTAGAAAATTATATTAGGTTTTGTTGATTCCTATCAGTTTAAAGTTGTTCTTTTGTAATAATTAGTCCTCATGGAAATGAGGAATGAAATCCTGAGGAGATGATAACAGGTTACAGAAATAAAAGTGGAGTTGTTCTGTAGTTTTCCGCACATAATATGTACTTAGCCTGAAAAATCATTAGTTTTTTTATGATAGAAATAGTGTAATGTATAAACATGAAGGACTGCCAGTACAGCAATGTACAGGGGGATGTTACGCTTGCCAGTGGACTTTCACATAAGCAATCAGCTTGAATTTTTGACATGGAGGATTTTTTCTTTAGACTTTGTGAAAGTTGAAGGAGACCAAACTGATGATAAAGCTTTTGCCCGTGTCAAATGAATAATTGATTTCAGGGAAAAAAAAGATATTAATGCATAATCTGAATTTTAAATACTAGTTATACATTGGTATTAAAATGTTACTTTATGCCTTTGAAACGGAGTAATCTTATGTAGTAAGCGTGTAACTTAAATAATGAGGATTTAACACTTTTACACATGCGTTGCTTATCTTTCAGTTAATACTTTGCCTGTTGTTAGGACTTTTCGAGTAGCTGTTGATATAACAGCCATGTTTTCTGAAATGTGTATTTTAGTGAGAGATGATAATGCTCTTTTTACTGGTCACTGAAAGGTTGATTATTTTAAGTAACAAGTTGATTTCGGAAAAGAAGCTTTACAGTATGTTTAAAAAAATGATTTGTCATTTTTCAGAAATCAAAGGTAGGGAAGTAATAGTCATAATTTAGAGAAAAGTTGTCTATATATCAATATAAAACTAGTATTTAGTGCTGCAAGTAATCTTTAGAGGTTTTTTAAATACAGATTTAAGTAGTGTATTTTTTAAACTTGTAAGGTATATAATGAGCAATATTAAGTGTTCTTAGACTTAAAATTTGGCTATCTTAAATGTTAAAGTATATAATTTATTCTACAGTACTGAATACATTTAAGTTTTTTTTAATGACCACCTGTTGTTGTTAGTATCAATTAAAAAAAGTTTTACATATATGTGTATAGTATGCAGTAATCACTGAATCCAAACACTTGTATGTTATGCAGGAACAAGTTCAATTTTGAAACACTTAGAATTACTAGCTTCAACGCTCAGACTGTTCTGAAGATAAAACTGTGTTTAAATGTGAATATCATGAACAAATATATGCCCATTATGAAAAAATGCCTGGCTGTTTTTCATCTAGGAAAGCTGTTATTAGTTTTCACAGTATGATAACTTCTATGTTTCTTTTGAAGTTCTTTTGTGTGCTCTTGTGTCCTTGCAATGTTGAAATATGGCCAGTCGATTTGAGAGTATTGTCCTTGTGCTTGAAGGTTAGCTCCGTATCTGTTTGTATAGCTTAGAAAAGAGCAAGGCGAGGATGCTATGAGGCTTGTAATTGAACTGTTTAGTGCTGAGCTAGGTCCTTGCAGATTTAACCCATTACGGTGGGTTGGGTTTTCTTGAAGCTTACTTTGCTATTTAGAGGCATAATTATATGAAGTAAAATGTCATGTTATGGAAGAAACATGAAGGATGTAGAGGGAGTAGTGCTTGCATCGTTGGTACTTGTGCTAGGCAAAGTCTAACACAAACCTCTGATGTTCTCCCCTCACCCCCATAATGAAGCAAGGCTATATGTAATATTGCAATGTGGATTGATGTTGTTCGTCTAACCATCCTCTTATGCTAACCAGAAGAGAAGTTGGCTTAAAGCTAACTGTATGATGCTATTAGGCTCAAAATATACTAAAGCCTCCTTACTTAGATTCATGTTCTGAGTGTGTAAAGTCAGCTGATGTAAAATCAACTTGTAATCCTGCAATCAGTATTTAGAGTTGGAGAAAGGTTATTCTGCTGTTGTCATTAACAACACAGATTGATCTGGGATATAAATGCTAACAGTAGGCTTAACTTTTTGTTTCCTTAGTATATGCCTCGTCTTCTACTCTGATGGAAAAAAAAATAAAAAACTATGTCATTGTTCTGTTTCTGCCAGTAACTTTATCTAATTGCCTTTATTAGTCCCGTTACAACCCAGGGATCACAAACACAGCAACTACAGAAGCATTATGGCATTACCTCACCTATCAGTTTAGCTGCCCCCAAGGAGTCTGACTGCATGCTTACCCAGAAATTAATCGAAACCCTAAAACCTTATGGTGTATTTGAAGAGGAAGAAGAACTGCAACGCAGGTGAGTTAACACTCACTCTAGCAGTGGTTTTCTCCGATCTCGAGGTTGACTGCTGAACCTCAAGCATGTTTATGTTCTTTCAGATGCTTTCTTAAAAGCCTAGTGGAATACCAAGCTTGATTTCTCCCTCCCTGCCTGATCCCATGCACCTTAAGTGGAATACCTCAGAACACAGAAAGGAATTTAAATGGCCTTTAAACTATGGAGGCTGTGCTTTTTTTTTCCCTTCATAACTGTTTTGTTGTAGTGGCCCCTATACTTTTTTCCTTACTAAGTTTTCTAGAGTTTTTTGTTCTCAGTACTGCTTCTCAATGTGCTTTTAGATGCATTTATTTTATGAATTGAGGTTTTATTTTGAAAGTGAGTAGAATTCATATAATTCACATGTGTGTAGGCCTTGCATGCTTGCATTTTTTTCTTAAGTCACTTGAATGTCTTTGAAAGAGAAAAAATAGCAGGAATGTTGTAAGAGTGAGTTTCAGTGTGTATGTGTTTATATATAAAAAATAAGATCTGTCATTAGACCTGCAATGTTACTGTAGTTGCCTTACTGTGTAATGGTGATCAGGGTCTTAAAAAGTACTACTGGTTTGGTCTAAGTTCATGACCTGTGATTCTGCTGTTTTATCAATAGGATTCTAATTTTGGGAAAATTAAATAACCTTGTAAAGGAATGGATACGGGAAATCAGTGAAAGCAAGGTATGGTTGTATTTTGCATAGAACTGCTTATACTAAGACTGCTGTAGGAAAACAATTACAACATAAGTTCCCAGTTCAAACAGGATGAGTCTTAGATTTGGGGATCAAATTTGATTGAATTGTAAGAGCAAATATCACCTTTGAGTAGCTGCTTTTGTTTCCAAGCAGCATCACCCCTTGAAAGTAGAACCTTTTTAAAGAAAGAAACTGATAAATACTGGGAAAAGTCCTGGTAGTGATAATAGGAATTTTCAGTTGTTCCTTCTTCTCTCTAGGTAGAAATGTAAATAGACTGACTTTTTGTTTAAAAACATACGTATAATAATTATATGGTTAGATTGTTTGGCTTTGTGAACCAGTGCTAGCTCTAAAAATAGACTTCTTGCAGCTTTATGATCTGCGGTCTTTTTCTTTAGTGTCAGTCCTGTAATGTTACTTTTGTAGACTCTGATAGTGATAGTAGGTTTTTTGTCAGGTTATAGTCCCTCTCCACCCCTACACACACTTGTGTTTTTTTTTTGAATGATTATAGACTTGCAAAAAATGCGAAGATGGAAGTGGCTTTTTTTAAGGGGTAAAAACATAATTTTTTTTTTTAAGCTATTTTGCTTTGAGTGTACTTAGGATTGTGTTTATTCTATATACTTCTCTTATGAAATGGGATTTTATACATGAACAAGATTAGAGAGAAGACCCTGGTTGATCTTTGAAATCAAAATAGTGAGAGTGTCTTTACTGGTGTAAGATTGGAAACTGCTTAAGTTAATCCAATATACTTTGCAAAACAATTAATTTTTTATTTATATCTTTTGTTGTGTGACCATTAATGTAGGGCTTCAGACTGCAACATTGAATCCTGTTATGTAAGGGTAGCTGTCTTTGCCCACAGTACTGTGGATTCAAGAGGTTTTTTTAAGATACCTGAACAATTTTAACATAAGTATCTTTCCCCAAACCAGGCTTTAAAGAATGTAGTATGGATGTCTTTGAAAACAGTTTATTAAACACTGATACTCTAAACAGTGTGTTTCTGTTGCTCTAAATTGGAGTCCATCAGTTTCTAAGGCAGTCTAAAATGCCAGAGTATTAGGCAAAAATGTGTTTAATGTCCATAATATTTTAAAGCTGTTGTACCTGAAGTGTATAACTGCTGAAACAATTACTACGTCTGAGGCAGTACTGTGTAATAGAATAGAAATGTTACACATATTTCGCAAGTGGCAAACATACTTCTGTCTTTTCTGTAAATACTAAGGTTATTGATCTGGGATATAAATGTCAAATTATAGTTACTACTATAAATTATAGTAGTAACTATACCTTAAACAACATACATTCTGTGCAGTATTTTTCCTTTTGTTTTAAAGTAAATTGTGTATGTCGTTATAGGTTGTTAAGGTGAAATAACTATATTTTTTTTTCTCTCCATTTAGAATCTTCCACAGTCTGTAATAGAAAATGTTGGAGGAAAAATTTTTACATTTGGATCCTATAGATTAGGAGTTCATACAAAAGGTAATATTTACTTTTATTATAGAAACTCATGTGTCTGAGGTAACCATGTGTCTGTAAATGTCACGTTTAAGTAACAAAAACTTGATGTCTTTTGAGGTGGTGTTGTAATTTTGCCATTTTTTTGTCAGTCATCTCTATTCTTCATTCTAAATCAATATGTTCCTATATTATCTTCATGTCATGGATTGTGGAATGGACAAAAAAGTTGGAAGTGATTTAAAAATAGAGGAAGTCGTATACTTGGGTTTTCATAGTTTGTTCTTTGAAAATTACTACAAGTGTTTCACAATTGAAAGAAGAATACATGTATATATTCAGTATGCTTAATGGCCATTAACACTTAAATTTTTTTTCTTCATTTGGTTTGACTTAGTATTACCAAAGAAAAGCCATTCTACAAGAAGAGAAACTAATTTTTCCTATTTGGTTTCAAAAAAATTTCTGGGTATTGCTGGCACTTCATGTACATGAAGTGTAACTTATTTGTTCTAATAAACAATTTCAGGTGCTGATATTGATGCCCTGTGCGTTGCACCAAGACATGTTGAAAGAAGTGATTTTTTCACATCATTTTATGAAAAACTGAAACAACAAGAAGAAGTAAAAGATCTGAGGGTATGTGAACTGCCTGATACTGCTAGCTGAAATGATGCTGCTGAAAAGTTAGTGGTGAAAGACGATATATTAAATAAGTAAATATAACTTTAATATTAAGGCTTGCAGTGGATTTTTAGTTAGCTTGCAGCAAAGCCTATCACCGTAGTTTAAATAAACAGAAATTTGTCCAAATTTTCTGTTTCCACTTCCTAGAGACTAATTTAAAAATATGGATTTCAGAATGATCTCATAGCATGTGTGTTAGTATTTCAAAATTGCTGTTTGCTCTCTAGCAACAGGCAGATGTAAATATAAGTGTTTGGTCCTGATCGTTTTCAAACTAAGTTGTGTGTTTTTAATGAAGGTTTTAAAGTGTATTGTTATACTACTGTTCTGTAATTTTATGCTTATATAAACAATTACAATGGTTGATATTAACCGCAACTTCTATATTGGCCTTCAACTGTGCATTTGAAAATGGAGGTTACATTTTTAGTGTGTCTTATTATTAGATGCCTGTGCAAGATTTTTAGCAGGTGAAGATGCAGATTTCCTGTGTAGGAATGGAAGACACAATGGTATATAGTATTTTTTTTCTATTATACCTGAATGACAAGCCTCCCTAGGCCAACTGGTGGGAGCTTTAATCTTTTGGTATTGTTGCAGTGTTGCTGCAATTTTGTTGTGTTTTGGTTTTGTTCTTTTGGTGAAGGTAGTTGCTGGCAAGTATTAAGCTTTGTTTGTTTTAGTCCTGCTCCCATAAATGGGTCTGTCTCTGCAGTGTTCATTCACTCTGTGCACCCTGTAGTTGGTAACTATCAGGGTAGTGCAGACATTTGGTGGTAATACTAGTGCATTAAACCAACTGTTTTGAATGCTTTATTATCTCAGCACTTTTAGTAATCTTTAAATCAACATGCTTTAATTAAGAGGTTTATGATTTTCAGATTTCCAATTAACTTTGCTATGAACTCCTATCTACCTCAAGCTAATGAGGTTGATTTAGCAGCAAGGTAGATCAATGTATGCTGTTCAGTGCAATGATGCAGTAACCTTTAGGTCAGGGTTCATTACAGTTTTTAAATCATTCCAGCTCAGTCTAAGAAAGTTTGTAAGTCTGTCTTTAGGGAACCTAGCTTGCTTAGCGAGTGAGTCCAAAAGACTTGTGAACTTCATAGTTTGCTTAGGATCCATTCTGCCAACTAGTAATGTTGTAAGCTTAACTAAGGTTAAGTGCAGAGTAGTATTGTCTTCCCCTCTTGTTGATATCTGGAACACTCTTAGAACTGTGCTTGGCTTCTGGCATTACCCAACATTTCTTATTTGGAAGTATGCAATGTTGTTTGCTTTTATGAAAGCAGTGCTCTGCACATCTGCATTTAGTTCAGATGCTCAGTTCAGGAAGGTGGCATTCCTAGCTGATTGCAGAGTAGATACCAGGTTTCATGGTTTCGTCATGGATTTTACTGGTTGTCAAAGTATCTTATTAATGATTACGTTTAGAAAAGATGCTTGAGCTCTGGAGACTGGTAACTTAAAATTGATTTAGGTGGAATCAGACTGCGGAGTTGCACAGTTGTCTCCTTGTCATTTCTCATGAAAAAAAACTGACTGCAGATACAGAGAGGTAAGAGGCCTCTTAGAGTAAGAATCCCTGTAGGTTGGCCTTAGAATACTTAGAGCTGCTGTGAGGAGTAAAAGATGCTTTGATCGTGTCCTACCTGTAGTGAGGGAGTTGGACCTTGAGGTAATCAGAGCTGATTGATATGAGTTTGGATTATAATTAGCAAGTAGCACATAGATCAGTGCTTACCGCATAAATCCTCAATGGTGGAGAAAGATATTGCTGACAAAAAATTGCCCTGAAAACAGAAAAGCATCTGTATAAATAGCATTTCATTGTGATTGTTTAGACCTGGTAGCTATTCATTGTAAGTGTTCTTTTCTATACTGAAAATAAAATATAACTATTTTTTCCCCCCCCAGGCTGTTGAAGAAGCTTTTGTCCCAGTTATTAAACTTTGTTTTGATGGAATAGAGGTAAAAACCTTATTTTGTTTTGGTAGAGCATGCTTAAAACAAAGTTTTCAAGGTCTACATAACTCATGTAGTATTAATATGAATGCTACTAAAGTGACTCTCTTAAGTTCATAGGCAAGTGTTTGACAACAGTCCTCAGTTGTGTAATTTAAAGTGGGACTTTAAGACTGAAACAAGGCTTCCTTGATGTACTTAATGCTGCTTGTAGAATATGTCCCCATTCTTCTCTAGGTACTGCTGTCCACTTGTACTGATTAATTTACTGACCTGTAGAGTACTGGTATTGGCATTATTAGAACTTAATATTTAATAGAAATTAAATTCATAAATAATGTGGCTTCAATAATTTTTTGGCTTGTAATGATTAGCTGTCCAAACCTTACCTTCAGATTTGCTTCAATACCCTATATTGTTGTGTGATCTTTGATTAGTTCTCAAAAATGTGCTGCTGAAGGCAAACGAGTTACCCCATGTCTTGATCTCTCTGGACTTCAGTAAACACATGACCAAAACAGTGGTTTGGGGCTGCCAGTTTCTGTCCAGTTTGCCTGTAGCCTAGTGAATCCGCTGTCTTGAAGTGATGAACTTGCTTAACTTGATTTTTACTATTTTGGGAGAAGTTGCTGAGAAAACAGAAACACTGCTTTCAAAGCATACTCTGTTAATAGTTTTTGGACTAATTTATAGTCAACCCATCATCTTTTCTTGGTGACAAGAGAAAAGCATATGAACTGTTCATATGCACAGTTTGGCAGACTTGCACCCAGATTATGTCAACCAGTAACTGGCAGGTACAAGAATGGTACTTCACAGTGGGGAAAGAATTCCCATGTTCATATCCTGTTATTTGTATGGGATTTTTCAGTCATTTACATGATTTCAAGCCAGTATCGTCTCTCTTTTTTAAAAAACGAAATTCGAAATACAAACCTAAATAGGGAAATAAAAGGATTATCTGCTATACAAGTAGCAGTATCTTGCTCAAATGTAGTAATTTATGGTGGGCTCTGATGGCTTGGGTTTATGACTGAGACTTAACTCGTTTGCTGACAGTATATGAGACTTCTCTAGTCTTGAACACCAACTTGTCATAAGTACTCTTTTGTATAGATACCAGTGTTGTTAGGCTACAATTTCTGATGGTTGCATTTGTGCCTAGTGTGTCTGTATCAGAAGATTTTAATTTAGTTTTCCTTTTCCCAATCCAGGCAAAAGGTGTTAGAAGTTATTCTCACTGTAAAGAAAACCTTAGAACTGAGGAAAAGGATTTTGAAAGGTTTTTAGCTTTGTGGTGATCCTGTCAATTAAACTTCAGGAGTTTTTGCCCAGTACCAGTTTATACATATGCATCTTATGTTCTTGCTTAAAATAAAGAATAATTTGTTGTTGTTGTTGTTGTTCTTCCTGTAAAAAACTGTTTCCTTGTCCGATCCCATATGCCTTCCCCCCCCACCCCGCAGTGATGTAGGACAGGCTATTAATTTATTAATTATTGTCAATGAACTTTGGATCTTTAAAGGTGCTGGACCTTCTACAGCTCAGAATAGAACTTCAAGCTCAATTTAATTTTGAACTTCTTTTACATTGCAAAGTAATACTTTTGACTTCAGTAGAAACTTCTGCTTCTAGTACTGAATGTTAATACTAACTATCAAAAACTTTTGATTTTAAAGCGCATGGAATACTTTAGAAATTACTTGGAGAAGTGCTTCATAGTTTGAAACAGATGCAAAGTTTTAAGTGCCTATGAAAAGTTCTTCATTTTAAAATCTCTTCAGCTGCATTTTATCCAAAATAATTTTAACATAACTGAAATGGTTTTGTTCTTGACGCAGTAGCACTAGCTATTTCGCTATCTTGTAGGCAAAGTGGTATCAGTTCACAATGATTAAAAGCCTCATCTGATGAAGGGGACTTGTTGCCTTGCAGAGGAGGTGCTAATATGCAATTTCTATTCTCATTATACTGACTGATACCTAATCTAAGACTGGAATGGCAAACTGACTTCTCTGTGTAGGTCCTTGTGTATGGGGCAATTTAAAACTCTAAGTCAGTGCTGAGTAGTCTTAGATTTTCTTGACCTAGAAAAACTGTGATGTCAAATAATTGCAGATGTAATAGCAAATAAATTGGACATAATTTCAAAGATTTATACACTTGCTCAGCCTACCGCATTTTCACAACTACCCATTTTCTGTAGTCAGATGAGATTTTTTTCATAGATACTCATCCTATACAGAGGGAAGTAGTTGTGCGTCATGTGTGCTTTACCGTAGTAGATGGAAAAGGTCTCTTTTTCTATAATTCAGTGATAATTTTGAGAATATTTCGATTAAAACTAGGTTGTGTTTTCATGACTTGCTATGATATTGTAGAATTTTATAGTCTGGACCTGGAAGTGGTGCTTATCCCCAAATGTTTTTTACTTACATTGACAGTTGATGTAGATTTTTGTGTGCTGGTTCTGTATTTATCTTAACGTGTACTGTATCGTCTTGGAAAAGGAGCCATGAGATAGATGAAGCGTTTGAAAGTCTTTCTTTCAATGTATGTGAAAGGTGTTAGTATGTATTGTTTAAAGAGATTCTTTGTGCTAGGAAGACTGCTGTTACTATTAGTAAACTTGATGAAAATTGGGTTATAGAATTAATTCTACAGAAGAAGAAAAAACAGTTTTCTAATTTCCTTTTCTTTTTTTCTTCAAGATTGATATTTTGTTTGCAAGATTAGCACTGCAAACTATTCCTGAGGACTTAGATCTACGAGATGATAGCCTACTCAAAAATTTAGACATTAGATGCATACGAAGTCTTAATGGTATGTATATGCAGTTTTGCGTATGAACTTCTTGTCTGATCTTTAGTAAGTATCCTTAATTGTTTAATACAGTAGTTTAGCTGTGGACTTGTCTTACATATCTGGAAATAAAGTCGTAGCCAGTTGTATATATCTTTGTGGAGCAAAGTGTTGTTTCTTATTGATGTTAGATTTTTATAATATTTGTAGTTTGGGTAGTAAATGGTGCTGTATAGAAATTAATGGGACTTGCAAGACTTGTGTGGAGCACTGTCTATTTCTATAAACATGCGCACATTTTTTAATTTGTATGTGTTCTAGTATGTATAAACATACACACAATTGCTTCAGTGATAAATTGGGGATTTCAGAATACTGTCAGTTTGAGGTCAGGTCTTTAGTAGCTTACTAGCTTGTGTAACCCTTAACTTTTTTCTAATACTGTAGTTTAAAAAAATTGTTTATGTATGGAGCAGTTGGGGCTGCAACTTGGCAGGGAAGAGGAGTGTGTGAGATATCACTGACTTCTGGTATGATCTGAAAACTTGATAATTTGAGATTGCCACAGCAATTAGCACTGTTTTATGAAATTCACATTTGTGTAGTCTCTAGAATTCATACTTGCCTCTAACTTGCTTTGAAAGGAAATCCTAGTCTTAGAAAATACTATTTTCTTGCAACCAGCTCTCTGTAACTATTTAGTAACTGTGAACAACTACCTGGTTTTGATTTTTTTTTTAAAAAAAGTTGGTTAATATTGTTATCCGTGATGTTATTTCTAAGCTTGAAAACATCCCATCAAAGTAATGATACAACTCGTATGTCTAAAAACTAGGGGTTTTTTGTGTGTTCTCATAAATTCAAACAAAATTTTGACCTCTGACTTCAAGGTTTTCTGTAGGTCTCTGAAGACTCATGCTCTTAAAAATTTGACTGCATGTTTTATGATATACTGCATGTAATCCCGTAACAGCAGAACTTAAAACTTGTTTGTTTCTTAAACAGCTTTTACAGTTCATTAATAAGAGAAAATCAAGTAGCAGTCCAAAACTACATGTGCATGAGTTGTCTTCTTGAGTGCTGCTGTAAAACAGTAAAAAAAGGAAAAAAAAACCAAACTGAAATATGTTAAGCTTTCTAATTCAAAATAAAAGCAATCAAAATACCAATTGGGTTGCCAGCATGCTGATCTAAAAAGTTTGGTAGCTTTGAAGGTGAGAGAGGGTAAACCAGCAAAATCTTTGGAGGCAGCAAGTGTAACAGATTCTTTCTTTTGGCAGGTTGCCGGGTAACCGATGAAATTCTGCATCTAGTACCAAACATTGACAACTTCAGGTTAACACTGAGAGCTATCAAACTGTGGGCAAAACGTAAGCAGTTTTATTGCAAAATCTGTGAAGTTTTCATTAACTCTGAAGTTTTCATTAACTCTAACTCCTTTTGTCTCTTTCGTTTTCAATCCGCAGGCCACAACATCTATTCCAATATACTAGGTTTCCTTGGCGGTGTTTCCTGGGCTATGCTAGTAGCCAGAACTTGCCAGCTTTATCCAAATGCAATAGCATCAACTCTTGTACATAAATTTTTCTTGGTATTTTCTAAATGGTATGTTTTGTGTTTGGTTTTTTTTGTTTTCTTTTTTTTTAATTTAGATTACACTAAAATAAAATTGTTTGTAGACACTACATTTTAGTCCTGTTTTTATGGTATCATTTTCAGCTGTTAACCAGACTAAGATGGTAGTTATAAGCATTGTGTGACAGAAAGTTCTTAGCTTGAAGTTTTCAGTAAGTCATCCAACATGTCTTGTACTTAAAGTATCCGAAACAAGAACACTTGGTTTTTAATTAAGATTTTCTTAAGTATTTGTCGTAACTCAACAATACTCTTCAGATAAAATACTTAAATAGTGCAAAATAAGAGTAGACACCCCATAATTAGTTGTTTAACATTCAGATACTGGAATAATGGGAAAAGGAGGTATGTCACCATCTTTTTTAGACACATATCTTAAATGCAGTTCAGGAGTACCAGTAGTGAAAGTGTAGTTTCTAATCTTGTCAGTGTGGAGAGGTAGGTGTTTTGGAATTACATACAGTTTCAGACTCCTGAGCTAGTTCCCTCAGAAAGATGGCTTGAATAACCGATGGGAGCAATGGTAACACTCCAAGGAAATTTACAATGGATGGGACGAAAGTGTACTTTAGAGAAAACAAATGACTACTCTTTCTTGAAAGAGCATGTCTGGATACCTATATTCGTCATGAGACATTGGCATGTTTTAAGAAGCATTGTACCAAGTCGTTGCTTTACTTCAAGTATAGCGTCTTTTCTTCTTAATGTGAAGATAATTTCCATTTTCACTGTCTCGAATCCATAGGCTTTATAACCTCTTTGAGATACCTGTTTTTTAATAGTATCTTGCCATAATATCTTGTCCTTACACTGCTGTCCATTTTACATGTGCATAGCATAGGAGCAGTTATGTAGAAATACCAACAGATTAACTGACCTCTACTCTTTATAGGAAGATAACTTTATTTGTAGGAGTAGAAATGACTTGAAGAACAGAAATGTTACTTTCTTTTTTTATCGTGGCTTCTTAATCTTGATTTGAAGTTTTTGTTTAATACATATGCTTTGTAATGATACTATAATGCTGCAGTCATGCTGGCTGTTTCTTCTGTTGTTTGTCCCTGAAACAGCTAACTTGAAGATGGACCCAATGTCGATTCATAGAGGAATTTCTGTTTGATAGGTATATTTCAAGACAAATTTAGAGGAGCTTACTTTAGTTACGTAAGACAGTGTTTACAAAGGTCCAAGACTACAGAAAATTCATTGTTCTAATGCCTTGAAAAAGCCAATTACAGCTGTGTTGTTGTTCATCAGTTTTGTTTAAGCAATCCCAGTTAGACCAGCTTAGTCTTGAGGAAATGATGCTATACCTTGAGAGCAGGGTTAAGAAGGATCGCATTCAAAAGTATTGTTTGTTGAACATACATGGTTGTATCCAATAGTCTTATTCAGTGCTACAATCTTTTTGAACAGGGAATGGCCAAATCCAGTGCTATTGAAACAGCCAGAAGAATGCAATCTTAATTTGCCTGTATGGGACCCAAGGGTTAGTGTATTATTTTTTCCCCTTTAAGTCACACTGTACAATAAATTCAGTTGCTTAAAGAATCCTAGATGAACTTCATTTTGGGTTTATTAAACGTAATATTGTGGTATCATGTCTTTATAAATGACCTAGTTCTGAGCGTGGAACGAAGTTAGTTTAGTTTTGTAAACTGATCACTTGAAGCACACTTGCTGATGAATAGTGTGCTTTTTACTTCCAACTTTTGTAATATGTGATTTTAATAACTATTCAGTATAATTGGATACATACCTTGAAGCTATGCATTTTTAAAACCTGCTTATCTTAAAAACCATTTGCTGCTGTCTTAAAACCTGTTAATTTTGCAAGTATATTGAATTCACTTCAGTACATCAGTCACAACTGTATAGATTTGGTTCCATATAGTTGTAGTAATGTGTCTTTTCATCTCGGACCAGAGAAGATCTTGTGTATTATTTATGATATTTAATCTCTATCTTTGTAGCATTTTTATATTAAGGTCATTGGACATGAATGTCCTTAAGGCAGTCAATAAAACAGCTTGCAGCAGATGCACACTCACATTCTCACATTTGAGTAGGGCACAGCGTGAATGTGTTCAGTGCTGTTTTGTCAATTTTGGAAAAGTTAGTGTTCAACTTATCTTTCTGGAGAATAGTGTAAGCACCAAATGTTGAGTTGTATGCCCTTCTGTACTTCAGATTTGCTTTTCTGGTTGACAAAAGTCCGTGTTTAAATAATGTGAGACAGTTGAAAAAGTGTTCTTGAGTCTTACTGGCATTCCTTGGGGTAGGGGGTTTGAGATCAGTGTGTGTGATGGGAACTATGTTGTGGTAGCTAAATAAAGTGGGGTAAGTTAAAGTGGGGTAAGTTACTGACAGGGTTTTATCTTTAATTTACCCTCTAGAAGATTGCTACCCTAATGCTATTTTAGATGTATTTTGTATGTGTGTGTGTTGTCTTTTTTTTTTTTTTTTTGTTTTCTTGTGTGCTGCTTAATAAAAGATACACTAACACAAGTGATGCTTCTGTCAGGTTACCTAGAGCCTCAGCCTCTTGTCATAAGCTGGCTTTTTATTTTCAGTAATATTAAAAAAATAAAATTTTTCACAAGGTCTAAAGACAGTCATTCTTCTGAAGGTGCTCGTGTGATAAGGTATCCTTGTTTTGACGTGATCACAAGCTAATTTCCTTTAAATAGAGGAATGGTTCTGTTCAGCTGGAATTTCTGCACTTAAAAATGCCTGCAATTTGATCTTGCTGTGCTGACAGATTACAGCCCTCCGTCACTGATTGAGAGTAATGTCCTTTGTGAAAATGTTATCCTCGTTTTCTAAACTTTCTCAGAACTATTGGTAAGGTAAATTTCCTTGGTCTGCAAACTAAGATCTCATAGAAATTCTCAGTTGTAGTAAAGGGAAAAATCCAAATTTGGTAACTCATGTGTGTGCTTGAAGAAAACTGATTGGCTGTTGTTATATATAGGTAAACCCCAGTGATAGGTACCATCTTATGCCTATAATTACACCAGCATACCCACAGCAGAACTCTACCTACAATGTGTCCGTTTCCACACGGATGGTCATGGTTGAGGAATTTAAACAAGGTAAGTATTATCTTATGCTCTCTATATAAATGTATTCAAATAAATTTAAAATAGATCCATTGTGGGTGTGCTTTCTGGGGGGGAGTGGGGGGGTTGGGAGGCTGTTAAATCACTCCTTGACATGAGACTCTTCTGAGGGAGGTAGAACTTCATCTGTATGGCTTAAAGTTCCAAATTCACTGGACTTCTGCAGATCTGCCCTTCACTCTTAGAAACTGAGGGTAATTAATTAGAATGCCCTGTGGTCTGGAAATGAGGACTAACAGTACAGTATCTTTGTTCGTTTGTTTATTTTAGTGGCCTTAGACTGTATCCTGCCACATGGAAGTTTCTTACAGTAATCCCACTTGATGGCCATTTCTAGGCCTGATGTAAGACAATGTAATTGCTCAGAGATGAGTCCTCTAGATGTGTCCTAGTAATCTACTTGGCTTATAGTAGGCATTAAAATGTTGTCAAGGCAAGGAGTAGACCTGATGCAGAGAGCAACTAGCAGCAGCTCTCTCAGGCAGAGCAGTAGCTTATTGTATCACTGTTTTTTGCCTTGTACAATGCCTTGCACAAAGAATGATTAAAGTACTATAAAGAAAAAGAACTTTCTTCTTTGGACTGAGTAATTACTGTGGCATGTACAAAAAATTAAATTGAGCTGTTACACTGCAAAGCAAAAATAAATGAAATCATGAGTCTGACCAATTAACATACATATCTAAACTTACTGAGGTTCTTTTTAATAATATGATTTGTACAACTAATGACCACTTAAGGTATGACTGGAATATAAAGCTTGTTGATAAATTCCTTTGAATTTGAAGGGGGGAAATAATTTGTAGTAACCTTTGCTAAGTTAATAAGCTGGTTTTATTCTGAGTGTTTAACTGTAATTAAAAAAAAAAGTTTAAATGTTTTTTTATAATTTAGGTCTTGCTATCACAGATGAAATTTTGCTGAGTAAGGCAGAGTGGTCCAAACTTTTTGAAGCTCCAAACTTCTTTCAGAAGTACAAGTATGTATTTTATGGCATGGCAGAATATTTTAAGTTTTTATCAGTTACATTATCTAATGGTGCACTGTAGCATAGGATCTTAAATATACATACATTAGAATTCCGAAGTGTTTCGTTAGGATTTTTCTATACAGAGGGAAAGTGAATGCACTATTGCTCTTTCTCTTAAAAAATGAGTCATTTCCTCGGGTACTTCTTTTTCCTTTGTCATTAGTGTATATTTCAGAAACCTGTTAGTCCCTGACCAGATATTTAGAATGTCACCAGTTAACTATACAGTTGGTGTTCTACCAATAAAATTGAAGACATATCAGCTGGTTTGACTAACAGAAATGTTCTTTACTGGTGTCAGTAAGCATTCTGAAAATGGGTCTTACCTCCAAGGAAACAAGATATTAAAAAACTAATTCTGAAGGTCAATATTTAAGATGAATACGTACGTGAAACTGCGTGTTTTCTTATGTCAATATAGTCAACAGTTCACTCTAATAATAAAATATATTTTTGCAATTGTGTTGACTAACTGCCAGATGTACCAGTTACTGCTAGATTTTTTTTCATTAAAGCTGAAGGCTTTTGGCTCTTCGTTAATAATAATCTTTCACACCTAGCTTCTCGAATTTTGTGATGTCTCTAAGGGAAATACTGAAGTTCACACTTCACACTTTTAGGATTTCTAGTAATATGCTTGTGGGGCAGAAGCTTGTTAAATGTATATGGACTTTCTGAAAGTTGTATTTTTATAATAAATATGGATTATTAAAATATGGACTACATCTTCTTTGCCCTCAGTTGAAATTTGAGACCCATTTTTCTTGAATCAAGATCAAATATATTTTACTCTTGTTTCTGTGTTGGGTGGTTGGTTGGTTATGTACTAATCTAAACAAGATTGAAATATACAGTTCCCCCATTAAAAGAGACTGATGACCTTCATGATGTGTCTGTGTTTTGTTTTTATACCTTTTGCATGATAAAAGCTTTTATGTTGTACCTTAGAGATTAAACCTGAAAACAATTTAAAGAGCACTGTAAAGTTTTATGTTATTTTTTGAAGTTAAAAGTGGCCTACAGGTAAATCAGTTTTGACTCAAGAGGTTGCTAATAAGTTCCCTAGTACATTTCCTTTGTTTCTTTCAAAACTAGGAAAAAATAGGAAATATTAAATGTCATTTGAAATCTCCATTTTTAATGCGGGTTTTTTTTTGGGGGGGTACCAGCATTAACCATTTTGTCAATTATAGCAATAAAGGCTTCTGTAGCCAACATTAAATATCCAGGTTTTGTATTTTTTCCATAGAAAGTCTTTGCTTTAATTATTTTTTTTAAACTGTGGAATGGTGTTATAGAGCCTGCTTTAATTTAAATTACCCTAGATTTTTTCTGTTTTACCTTAGTAGGTTAAATTAAAGCTTTGATTAGTAACCTTTACAAAATGAAAACATTATATGCAGTCACCACTATGAAATAAATGTGGCTCTATTGGTCAAATCTCCACCTGAAAGTTAAATGTTTCAGATTTTTTTTTTCCTCTCTTTGTGCTCCCCTCCTGTTTAAATTGTAGATGGCTTGACTTGTTTCTGCTGAAATTCAAAGCAGTGTGTAGTGCTCTGCCAGATAAGAGAACATCTGATCCTTGCTCTGAGATATACTTTTTAAAAACGTTTATTCTCTGAAAGCATAGCTTTAGTAAGCTGTATCTCTCGGTGGCAATTAGTTGCTAAACATCTATGTTGATTATAAACACTTTCGACTCATGAGCCATGTTTAAAATAAAGAAACTTCAATGATGTGTGGCTAGTTTTATCTGGAGGCTACTGCATACCTGCATGACAGGGGCAGATTAGAAATTGCAAAAATGAGGAAATCTGGTTTTATTTATTTTATTATTTTTGAAATGTCAGCAATTACTTGGAGTTAGGGAGTTGCAATATGTGTTATGTGCCCTTCATGTAGATGTAAATTTTTCAGATGGGGGTAAACAACAACAAAGAACATAGACTTGATGGATATGGTGTTTTACAGTGAAATGGTAATAATTTCAAATGGATAGAACAGTATGAAGTGTTACATGAGAATGAAATTATTAGAGCTTAAAACCAAGAGAATATGGTGATGAGAGAAGTAACACTCATGTAATAAGCTCTAGCATATTGTTTCTCTGTTACAAAGACACACATCCTGCTAAATGAATAGAATATAAACATACCTCTTAGAAAGGTATGTTGAACGCTTGCCTTGATAGGGCTTTAAATAAAGCACTGGATAATTTAAAGTATAAATCTTCAACAGCTTAGTAAAGAAAAATTAAAATGAACGCGTTTAGGTATGCTCACTTTTTCAGAAAGTAGTATGATTCAAATATGCTCTGGATTTTTTTGTAGGTACAGGTGTTAATGGCATAAGATAATTCCGTAATATCTGCATTAGGTTATTTTTATAAAAACAATGCTGATAGGGAGACAGTGAGAGAGAAACAGCACAGTTTTCAAAAAAGCAACAAACCAACAACCAAAAAACAAAAAAAAAGCAACAAACCCCAAAACATGTACTTCAAAATAATATCCTGCATCTAAAAATCGCCACTGAGTGGTAGAAGCCTAACTTCAGAATTTGTTTTTTTGTTTATAATGAAGTAATGAATACTTCTGAATTTGATGTGTTCTTTGTGATAAAATCACAAATGAAGGACTAATAACAAATCTTGTAAAATTTTAGTGGTGAGACAGAGTAGAGTCTTAATTTTGAACAGCTTTTGCTGTTTACTATTTATGCTTTGCTGAAAATGGCAGTAGCACATTTCCAGTGATCGATTCCCCATCAGCACCGTTTAACAGCTGTGGGGAGGGAGTTGGGAGGGTAGAAATTGCATCTCTTCCTTTTCTTTCTTTTTCAGCCAGCACTATCCGAGCAAAACCAGTGAATCGTTACACTTATTTTCAGAAATTAGTTTTAGCTTTTTTTTCCCTAGGTGCTCATCAGCTAGTTCAGGCTTAACAACAGCCAGATTAACTTTTCTTTTTTAAATAAGTCTTCAGAAGTTTGTTTCAAAGAGCTGCTTTTGATACGTAACTGGCAAATTAGTTTCTTCAAATACTTGCAGATTTGAAATGTGTGTCTTTCAGTTCATACATGCATGGTTAAAAACAGCAAAAAAACTTAAGTTGTCCTTCCTACTATATGAAACGTTCTGCAAGTGTGTGTGGTATTATGATGTAGGAATCTTATGGGCGATAGCTGCATGTCTAGTGCTCCTTAGAAGAAGTTGAAATTGGAAATGAGTTACTTCTCATACAAAATTCAAACAAAGGACCCTTATTCTCTTTTTTTAAGGTTCCTGCATCATTGCTAAATTCCACTTGAGTTGGCAGAATGTGTGTTCCCAGAGATACTTAACTTTCTGGAAAAATCTATTTACGCTTCTATATTTTTTAAATTTCTTTTTCCTAAGCAATAGTTCAGAAATTTTAGGAATATAAATGATTGAGTTCTAGTATCCTGTAACTAAAACGATGATTTAAATAAGATAACATGAAAAATTCCGTGACTTTTTTCTGTGAAGCAGCTAATATTGCCAAAATGCAAAAAATCAGTAGATAAAATGCCCTGTTCAGGAGGGGCAAGAGGTTTCTCCAAACCTCTCTTTTCCAGTCCTCTTATTTCATTGACATTCTCTTGACTGAATTCAAAGTAGCGTTTAGCAAGTTTTTTTTCCTGTTGCCACCTAAAGATAAGTGCAGAAACTTATAGTTACTGATTTGATCTGTTGATTCTGATTTACTGATACGATTTGAAGGCCTATGGCATCAGAGAACTCTTTTTGCACCACAGTTTTTCACCATCATTGGCCATGCATTCTTTTCTATGCAGTATATTATATTGTAATAGAGTCTAATCCCTCGTGTTACTGCTGTTCTTTAAATCCTTCTCTGAAGATCCCTAAGTATACCACATCAGTATAGAGTAATGCTAAATTGGATGGCTTAGGATGTTAAAATAAACTTCCCAGAAAACTTCTGAAGAACCTGACTGTAAAAATGTAAGGTTCCCTCATCCTCCCTCATTATGAACTCAAGTTAAAAGTAATTGCCCATTCCACTGTCCTTGGGCTTCTTTGTTTAAAATACCATTCTTGCTTTGTATACTGTTTGGAATTTACTTACAGTGGGTATACACTGATTATCCTAGAGTATAATTGAGAGCTTAAGAGTTATCGTGAGAGGAAACATTCCTTGTGAAATTTCAGATAAGTGTCTTCAGACAATTCTAAAATGAAGATACAATTTTTTTAAAACCACACTTGATAGTGTTATTTTTGACTTTGAACAAATGAATGTATGCTAACCACTCTTGTAACTGTTAAATAATAATGTTGCAACTAAGGCTACTGACATACCTGTGGATGGTTGTGTACAATTGTTTTTACTTGCAAGGAATCTTTAGTAATCAGCTATATTCCTGATCTCATTAAGTACTGAAATTTCTGTACTGTTTTTAACTAGTGCTGTGTTCCTAGCCTTTTATTAAGGTTATTGGTATTAAAATGTTGTTGCAAATGTCCCTAAAATCTGAAGTGTTTTGAGAAGTCCGTTAGTCACATGCCTGGGGGATATAGGCTATTTGTCTACTTAACAATGCTTAATTTTATTACAGGGTATATATTTAAGCTAATAATCAATAGTTTGCAATGTAGAACATACTGCTAAGTGTTAATATTAAGGTTTGACTGTCTAGTTTTAGAAGTATAAATCGAATAGCGTATTGTCTTTATCTCCAAAGGCATTATATTGTACTTCTAGCAAGCGCACCGACAGAAAAACAGCGACTAGAATGGTGAGTATAATGCTTGCTATTTAAAACAAAAACAAAAGACACTGAACAGCAAAAACCTGTCAGCCTTGGATGCAAGGGAATATCTAGTGTACTTTTAAATGCAACAAAGTGGAGCTTCAGTGTTTCAAAATGAAATGAATGAAGATGGTGTGCTTCTGAAAAACAGTAAAAATAAATAATGAGGGAGTGAATGCTGTCGCTTGAATTTTGCTTCCTTACAGCACTGTCAGGATCGCTTTACAAAGCTTATTTTCTTCAGCCTTTTGTACTTTTTTAATAAGTAGTATGAGGAGGTATGTTTTACAATCTCTGTAAATACTGTTTCTGGAAACAAAAGTACCTCTTGTTTCTGCTCTCTTTTATTAGAAAAGTTATGATACTGTCAGGTATTGGGAATTTCTTAATCTTTAAAATTAATGATCTGATCCCAGAAGAATATTGGGGAAATCTGTAGGAGTGTCTTGCTGACTGCCTTTTACTGATGTGTAATGTCTTGCTATTTAATTCCATTTGTAAAGTGAGGCCATAATGAGAGCTTCAGGGCTTTCTGAACTTTCCCTTGCATTAGTTTTTGAAACACGTTCACTTAATTTATCGATTGGAATTACTCTGTCATGTATAGTACACTAGTTCATTTGTAATCTCAGATATTAATATATGGAGGATTTATCCTTATACATGAAGTTAGATACTTTTATTTCCTATGAATGAGAACTTGCTAATAAGTGACATCTATGCAGGGTGGGCTTGGTGGAATCAAAAATCCGTATTCTAGTTGGAAACCTGGAGAAGAATGAATTCATTACACTGGCTCATGTGAATCCGCAGTCATTCCCAGCACCCAAGGAGAATCCTGACAAGTAAGCAAATCCATTTTTTCATGTAATGCTGAGGAACTAACTTAGCCAGAATACCAGTTAATTAATAAATAAAATAACATTTTTATATACTCTTAAATGGATTAATTTTTAATGACAGCATCTAAAGGCAAACAGTTTTAAGCTCTTCCCCCATACTATTTGTGAAATTAGATATTCTTCATTCTGTATAAGAATGTTGCTAAGCCAGAAAATAACTTTAAGGAAACGGTATATTTTTGCTAATAGCTATTGCATAATTTCTTGCCAATGATCCATGTTAGCTACTGCTAGGTAGCTGCTGTTGTTCGAGCATCTAACATTGGTTGGTAAAACCGTTTTAATTATGAGGCAGCACTGAGAATTGGGTAGAACATGGGGCATGTTGGACCTGAAATCTTGAATGACTACATTTAATGTTACTAGATATAGCAGTTGAGATTCATATCTTTTAACCTTGATAATGGCTGATGTTAGAATTCCTCAGGATGTGGAAAAGGAGAGAATACCAAGCACATCAAATAGTTTAGGATTATATTTTTTTTAAACTGCTTCCCCCCTCTGCCACTCCTTTCTTCCCCACTTAAGGATTTGAATGTAGATATGTGGGCCAAAAACTCTTTAAAACTTCATTTTATTTCTAGATAGTGTTGTAATTAACTTGTAAGGAATCATATTTTTGTGTTAATTGTAAGCACAGGGAAGGAATTTGTGTTTACTGGAGGTATGTGAAAAGCATGTTTACCTTCCACACAGCTTTTTCCAGATATCAACTGCTTCGAGTGACGATATGGTGCTACTTTTTTTTTTTTTAAGTTATATACATAAATTACCTGCATGTTTCAAGTGAAATTGGACAAAAGCAGGCAGTAACTCTTTGGGATCATTTTAGTGGGTAAACACAGCTACAAGTGCCTCCGTGATCACAGGCTCCGCTTAGCTCTTATTTCGGAGGACTTGATGTGGGCAACGCTTCTAGGAAAGGTCCTTTTCCCCATGTAAGCAATGTATGTTCTTTCACTTGCCTGCCTAAATCTGTTCATTGATTGATTGGAAAACAGTGTTGTTCTGAAATAGTCTTACAGGGAAAAGACGTTTGAATTAAAGCATTGAATAATGTTTTGAGCTGCTATAGAAATGTTACTGTGATAGAATATAATAATTCCTCTTCCTTTATACTATGTGAAGGTGAGCTGTCAAAGGGAGGCTCTTCTTACCTAAAAAATGTGCTTTGTGGTCAGTTACAGCTGAGAAATTGAAAAGTTGAAGACAAGTTTAGTTGGCAAAATAGAAGTTGTTTAGTGAGAGAATAGGTTCTTTAATTACTTTCAGTGTCAGGTGCTGAAAACCTCATATCCTTGCAAATCTATTTCCTTCACAGTGGTGATGGCTAGTTGTAACTCCAAAAAATGAGAGAATCTCTACAGAAGCACAGTTGAATGACGTAGTCTACTGATGATCTTAGTTCATTGAGTTTGCTGGAAATAGATGTGTCAGTGTTTCGTGGCTTTTTTTTGTACTGCAAATGAAAAGGAAATACCTTTAGTCAGCCTTGCTTTTTGCCTTTCTATAGCTAGCTCCCCATTGCTAGTGGAGCTAAAACATATAACTGTTGTCTATTGCAGCAGATACCTTACTAAATCATTCAATTCTTCTGTCAGTATTATGTGACTATTTTATATAAAATTTTCCAGGGAAGAATACCGTACAATGTGGGTGATTGGGTTGGTGTTTAAGAAAACAGAAAATTCTGAAAATTTAAGTGTTGATCTTACCTACGACATTCAGTCTTTTACAGACACAGGTGAGTTTTACTTTCTAGATGTTCTGGTATTAGTAAACTTGTTGAAGTTACTGTCTTTGTTCAAAAAGTAATCTGTTTCAGTAGTAGAATTGTATCTAGACATAAAGTAAAAGGAGTTCAGCTAAGGATTAGGGTGTTATTTAATGAATTCCAGTTTTAATGAGTTTTAATGCTTCTAGACACCTCAGTGTAATCATTTTCTGTTTTTTTCGTTAAAACTGACTAAAATGATGCACAGAAATATTTCAGATCTCACTAAAAATGGTACATTATATTGTGACCTTTAATAAACAGATAAATGGCTTATCATATGCAAACTGCCTAGCCTAACCCTATTTTGACAATGTGTATAGTTTAAATATTTCTATTACTTGGTGAAACAGAATTTGTCAGTGGATTAAAGCTGAGTATCTAGTAGGCTCTAGAAAAAAATGCCTTTTATTCCATGGTGTTTCATGCTAGTAACTTACTGACATGTCCAACAGTCAATGCAAGAAAACAATGTTTATTTTTTGCTTCATGAAAATGATTTAGAACATGCATGCGAAATTTGTTAGCAAAATATTGGTAACAGTGGGAGTGTGACTCTCCGGAGTCAGAGACTAAGAAAAGAATAATACCTTTGACAGACTTTTCTAATAAATTTCCTTTTTTATTTAAAAAAAAAAAAAACCAAAACAGTTAAGGCTCAAGTATTACATATTTACAGTGTTAAAAGAATAGGTTCAAGTGCTGCCTAATGCCACCCTGCTCTCTGGGTTTCTAAGACTCAGTAAGGCTGGAAGCAAGGAAATTGTACACCCCAAACCCCCTCAACCCTCCGCCCCCCACGATGTGAGTGTAGAAGTGAATATAAGTATACATATATGTGTCAGTAAATCATGCCCAGGTTTGAAAGTTCGTTATCATATATAGCTGCAGTGGGAGGTCTGTGTGTGTGTGTGTGTGTAAATATATATATGTGTGTGTAAATATATATATGGGTGTGTAAATATATATATGTGTGTGTGTGTATATGTGTGTGTAAATATGTGTGTGTGTGTATATATATGTGTATATATGTATGTATATATGCCTTTTCCAGTCAAAGGGATTTTTATTTTCTTAGGAGATGTGGAATATTCCTTTTGATTTTAAGTGTCAAAGGGTAAAACTATAGACTCATCATCTTAATTTTAGGGAATTTAGAAAAGGCATAACAGCTTGCCTGCTGTTTTGAAGGAGCAAAGGAATCTATAAATTAGTTTCTCGGGTCTTTTATTGTTTATAAACAAGTATTTCAATACTGTACTTGTCAGATTTTTGGTATAAAAATACTAAAACTTGCACTTATGATGTTAATTTGATTTGTTTGCACTACATGCAAATCTGAAATTTGTCTAAATATATGCAATTTTATATGAAGTAGCATTTTATCAAGATCAGTTTTATGTTCAATTTGTAAACACACTTCCGCAGGTAACCAACTAGCAAACTGTGTGCTGTCCGTTTCTTTGTTCTCTCAAATTAATGTGGGTCTTTGTTTTTAATTCATCCCCAAAACTTCGCTTTGCCCTGTCTTTTGAAAGAGATGCTAAGGTTTTATCAAAACTGCTGAAGCATTTTCAAGACTGAAATGAAGGAATAGCTTGCTTTTTAGTGGGAGCATGGGGAGGAAGAGTGAGCTAGATTTTCCTTGTGTTGAAACTTTGGTAAGACCTAATGTCAGGAATATGGAATGCTTCACAATGTCTGGCTTTGCTGACTGTGTCCCTATCTTAACAGTAACTTGTATAATTCTTGTGTACAGGCTTTATGACCTTCTTCGATACCAAGAATTAGTGTAGCAGACTCTTTAATAGGCAGTATTCATTGAGCTGCTTGTGTTTCTGTCTCGTAACAGCTCTTCGATTACACATTCAGAGCCTATTCAGTGAGATTCCTTAGCATTTGTAGAATAGACACTGAGTAAGGGAGATACCTCTTAAATTTTTGTATTTAAGTTCTACAGGACAATTTTTCGTTCGTATGTCTGCCACAGCTTTGTTCAACATCATATAGAAAGCCAGCATGAACGAACAACAAATTTTTAATTTTTACCTGGCTTTGCTTGAACACAAAATGTTGTGTTATAGTGTAGTTCCTTTAATATCACCATGTTGATTTGCCAGAAAAAATGTTCTCAGGTGAAGAGAAATAGCTCATTATAGTAGACAACATAATTAAAAACAAAAGGGGGAAAAAAAACCAAAACAAACCCACAAACCAAAAAACCCCACAACCAACCAAAAATAACAACAAACACAGCCCCAAAACTAAAGCAGACCAGGCAAAAATTACCTAAAACACAGCAGGAGGAAAAACAAACAGACAAACAAAACATAAATCACTTTCGTATATGAGTTGCCAGAATAATTTGAAATATATTAGCTGGCACACAAGCATTCAACTCCTGAATTAGAGTCCATTTGTTATAGAAAGCTGCATCAACTTTGAAGAAAATAGTTTCATGTAAATATTGTAATTCTTATGAAGAAAACTTATTTCTGTCTTTAGTCCCTTTGAGATGAAGAATTAACTTCAGAGCTGTTACTGTTTAAAACTTGTTAACAATATAACTGCATGCTTGCAAGATATTTTTCTTGGAAAATAGGTCACATATTTCCAAAATATTGTTTTGGTGTTTGTACTATCAGTGCTGGCATAGCAGGCAGTTAACTTTTTTCCTCCAGAGCAAGGAAGACTCCATGCTTGTCCTTGAGAGTAATAAATGTTCTGAAATGCAAATTGCTTCTGCCTGGGCGAGTTAAGTGGACTTTGCAAAATGCTTCGATATGTCTTAATGTTATTTTAATTGTGTAGTTTATAGGCAAGCAATAAACAGCAAGATGTTTGAGATGGATATGAAGATTGCTGCAAGGCATGTGAAACGTAAGCAACTTCACCAACTGCTACCTAGTCACGTGCTTCAGAAAAAGAAAAAGGTAAACTTGACAAATATCTCAAAAAAATAAAAATGCCGTTAAGAAATGATTCCTCAGCTTTTGAGGTTTACTAATCAAAGAACTAAAATCACATTTTGAAAGCTTAGTTTTACCTGTATAAGCAGTATGATCTCACTTGACTGTAGCAGTGTTACTAGATGCACTAAATATAATACTAGATTTCACAGAACATCAAAAATGTTGATAGTATCTTCAGGTCTGGCTGGAATATCATATTTTGTTGGCCTTCCTAAATTAAACGTAGTTAAAACAGTGTAATAATAATGTTTTGAAGTTCTCTTGCTATTTTAACATGCAAGTTACCTAAAGGAAACATCTGTAACAATACCAATAGAACAAACAGTCAAGCAATACTTGCTATCTCCAGCTTTTTCCTCTTAAATTGTTATTGCTTGGATTTCCTATAAGTCTCCTAAGTGTAAAACTGAAAGTCATCAAACAGAAGCAATGCAAAATGTTGAACTTGTTGCTGCCTTTGGTATCTAATATGAATCTGTTGCTGTAACTGCGGCTGAATACTTTGAGAACAATCTGAAGAGAAGTATTCTTCAACATGCAACTTGGCAGCTTTTAGTATTGTATACTCTTCTAATGAAGGGATATAATTACAGTTTTGACATCAGAAAATTGCCCATTGCTTAGCCAAGACTATCTTCTCTCTCAGTATCTAGTTTACCTGTGGGGTCATACATGAGAATGGTAGCACAATTTTTAATTAAGTTGTTGTATTAAATGTGATTTACTTTCAGTGAAGGCAGAAAGAAGAGGGTTGAATATTGAATTTAGCAGTTTAGTGTATATTTCAGAATCTCTGCTTCTTAGTGTTAGCTTAATCTGAGAGCGGTACAGGTTTGCCTGTTTTTGTGAGTACCTAAAGCACTGTTATATACCGTGTTTTAGATATATTTGAATAATATGCTTTATTACTATAGCTGTTTTATATTAACTGCTTTTTTAAGGAATAGGAAATCTTTTATTGAAATCAAGTGTAAATCTGTTTGTAATACATTTCAGAGGACAATGTAAATATTAAGTAATGTATCTCTTTAAGTAGTACTATGTCATAGGAGAGCTTTCATCTCCAGTCACTGTTTTAAGTTCAAATCATTCTCTGAAGTCTTTGTATTAATTGTGGGTTTGGTGTACATTTGTATTACTTTGAAGTTAATGAAAGCAGTATCTATAAACCCACAAAAATTTTAAAAAATGAAATAAAGCTGAAAATACAATCACTAAATATAATAACAGTTTATGTTATGTTTTTGAACACCACTGGTTTAGACAGATCTGTACCTGAATTGTGAACATGAAAACATAAATGCTTGTAGTGACAGGGTAGTGGATTATTGGCATGCAAAAGAATTTTAAAATTTTCCATTTACATTTTGTGTTTAAATGCCCCTGCTCTTTATTTCTAAAAATGTGCTTAAATTTAACTGCATTTAAGGCATGCGTACATGCTTAGTTTATGGTAGGAGCTCGTTACTTTTAAATCATCTCTTGTTTCTTTTTTCTTCACAGATGTAACAGCTAACACTTTGCATAACTGAAATGTTACATTATTTGAGTTCTGTGTTGAGGTGTTTTAAGCCCTTAATAAGACTAACGTATTTTCTTTTGTGGATTGCAGCATTCGACAGAAGGGATCAGGTTGGCAGCTCTGAATGACAGCAGTCTAGACTTGTCTATGGACAGTGATAACAGCACGTCTGTGCCTTCGCCTACTAGTGCTATGAAGACGAGTCCGTTGAACAGTTCTGGAAGTTCTCAGGGGTAATGAAGACTTTGTCTTGTTGCTGCTTTCTGTTCCTGAACTACTTGCGCTAAAAGCGTAGCAAATGCTGCGTGTGTGAGATACTGCAGTTATCAAGGTGTGAATGTTCCAAAATGGTGCTTGCAGACATTTGTTTTTCCAGTTTGAGCACTAGAGCAGGGCTAAATCTGGGGGATAGGGAACCTGGCCTTGGGCTTTAGATGAGGAGTTAAAAGGTTGGGTAAAGATGCCTGGAAGAACAAGGTGATATAAGAACTTGGGGGTGTTGTAGCAGGAGGTTGTGAGAGGTATTGAGCAGGGAGTTGATGTCTGAGAGTCAGGAAGTTACATGAGTTTTGGATTGAAATGTGAGACAGTAGAGAAGTTTAGGCTTTATGCCTGGGAAACCAGTAGTGCTACTGCTATTACTGAAGGTATCTATGCAAATGAAGCTTAGGAACATATATTCTGTTGTATTTTCAAAGTGAACATATTCATGTTTATCTTGATTCTAACTTGCTGTATTATTTTCCCATGTAAACTTCAATTTGCCCAAGTAAACAGGATTCTACAGTCTCTTCTTCCAACAGTCTTGTGTTTGCCTGTTTGATACACAGAGAAGTTAACATCGTTCTCCTACAGTTGTGTGGTGCTAGATGTATATTATAGGAAGTTGTGTAAGATAAAATACTTCAGTGAACTTATTCCTTTTTTCAAGTGCTCATTTAGTTAGTCGTCTTTGGTGATTTCCAAGAGTTGATGCCACTGGCCATGCCATTAAAACAAGTTCGTAATATCTAGGAATGTCACACTTGAAGTGGAAATGGCCCTGTGTTGTTTTTAGGCACGTGTTACTTCCCTATTTCTTGAAAATGAAAAAACACTTTTATGTGGAATCCTAGGCCCTTCCTTGGGAAGTCCTAGCTGAAATCCTAAGACATAATGGTGTGTGTAGATGAAAAAGGAACTTTCTGTTCTTGTCCTGCTATGCTGATTTTGTTCCATCCTTCAGGAAAATAGATGCTATGTTTTCCCTTGCACCTTATTTGGGTAGACATTGCCTTAATTTTTTACTTTGTTTAATGCATCGTCTCACTAGTCTGAAAAACTGCCTTTGAAGAGATTCAGATTAAATATTTGAAATAGCTGCCATTGCTCATGTTTGATAGTAGATTGCCAGTGCTCATTTCTGTCTTTCTACTGTGACATAGTATTACAAGTTCCGTTCTCTAATGTAGGTAAAATCCTGTTGCCTGTGATATGATGTGAAGAAAGGCAGATCACAGAGCACCATAGCTTTACTAATGTTCAGCATTTTGTCATTTTTCTCTTTTTAGCAGAAGCAGTCCTGCGCCAGCTGTAACTGCAGCATCTGTGACCAACATACAGGCTTCTGAAGTCACTGTGCCACAAATAAATTCCAGTGAAAGCTCAGGGGGTAAGAAAAACAGCACAGTATATTGTTCCTATTCATTTTTGTAATGTTTGTAAAGCAAGTTTACTTAAGGCTTTACTTAACACGTGTTCTCCTTGATGTACAAATTTAAATAATTTTAGGACTGAGGAAATCATGGTGGAATATTTTGTGCCACAATGTTTGTTTATTCTTTTATTCTTAGGGATTATATTTGCAATTCACAATAGCAATCCTTTTCTGATGATCTGATGCAGGTCTTATAGTTCAGTTGATCAAAGAAGGAAAAACTTATTTAAAGCTGGAAGAGTGATTGTTATATTTTTTTTTTTAATCCATTTTGTAGTGAAACCCAAGAGGTGGTTCTGTACTGTCTGTAATCTATGCTTCCATATTCCTGCTCCTTGTGCTTCATGAAACTGATTATGAGAATAAAAAAGACTTCGATATAAGCAGACCATGTGCTGCTTACTGATGTCTTTTCAAATATGTCCCACTTCATCCTCCGTAGTTTCACCAAGAAAAAGTATTCTTCACTTAATACATTTAAGAAGTCAATTTTTTTTTTTTTTTTTTGTGAGAGGACAAAGGCATGTGGTACAAATGTTCCCTTAGCAGACTCAGGTGCTCTTCTTTTTTGATGGAACTTCAGCTTCATATAAGCAGCAAGTGAGAAACAGATGGAAGAGAGGACCAAGTGGTTAGCCTTTGAGGATGAGATCTCTCTTATTTCACTCTCATATATGTGGGACAGCAGAGTCCTACTGTTCTCTGAGGTTTTTTTTATTATTTTTTTTATCATAAGTCACAGGTGCATCAATGTGCGTAAGTTTGTCCATGAGTGCTAAATGGAGCTTAAATGGCAAGACTGTTTTTTGGATGTGAAAGCATATCAGAAGTTCTTCATTCTTGTAATTTGGTTAATCAAAAGCAGTCACCTGACAGTTAATGAAAAAATTCCTTAATGTAATTCTTTTTCATCCTGGAGCATCTTCCTATGTGTGCTTATTGGTTTGAGGTAGGCAATTGATGGGGTGGAGCTTTGTCATATGGAGCATTTTTCAAAAGGATGTATGGAATGTCAGATCTTTGGCTGATGCTCTGTGATAGCTTCGTATCTGATATCTGTCAGCAAACTTCATTTTTGAGTGAGAAACAACAAACATCATGTTTGAATGACAAAGGGAGTATCAGATCGCTCTCTGATTTTATTTAAGGCAGTCTTTGGCACTGCATATGTATATCAGAGTAGAGAAAGAGCAGGACTTTGGATATCAAGAATAATATAACTATTTTAGCATAAAGCTCTGGGCTAGTATACCCTGCTGTTAAGCAGGTTGATTAGACAAAGCATAGTGTCACTGACATGACTGTCTGGTACGGGAATTCTCTCTCAGAATGAGCTTGAAAGGAAACTGTGCTGTGGATGCACATCTGTTGTTTCAAACGTGATGCTTGTACCATGGGTTGTAGCACTATCTGTACCACTTCCTTGATGCCTACTTGATAACAGTGATTTCGCATAGAGACCAAAAATACCAGTGATTGAACTGAAATGGTTGTGTTGAAAATCATCTTGTTGATGCTTTTTAAATTATTTATCCATAGGTACTTCAAATGAAAGCATTCCTCAAACTGCCACACAACCAGCCATTTCTCCACCACCAAAGCCTACCATCTCTAGAATTGTTTCCTCAGCATATCTATTAAATCCATCACCAAGAACTTCAGGAAATGTTGCAACAAAAATGCCTAGCCCTGTCACAGCAGTGAAAAGGACTTCTTCTCCACATAAAGAAGAGTCTCCCAAGAAAATGAAAATTGAAGAGGTATTTGAGATTTTGAATTCATGCCATAGGAATGTCCAAAACTTGGAATATTGGTTTCAGACACAGAGTGCTGATTCTCATATTCCGGATTTCAAATATTTTCTTGAATGGGGTGTGTATTTCCTACTCTAATTGCCTTGCTGCTTTATGTATTCAGCTTGCTTGTGTTAGTGATATTTTTTTTTTTTTTTATTATACTGATATTCATCACGTGACATGTACTGTGTTAGCACAGATGCTTAGATTCTAAATTCTTGTCTTAAAAGCAATTTTTTGTTAGAGTATAATGTTAAGTCTCACAACCGATTCTGTCATAAAGTGTTTTTGAAGACCTTATTTTCTTGCTTATTTTTTGAAGTTTGGTTTTGTGGGGATTTTTTTAATAGTTTCTGGTTTTGTTTGCATTTCAGCAGGATGAAATAAGTGAAGATACTAGCTGTATAGATTTGAATGAGCATGAAAAAATGGAAACTAAGGTATCTATGCCTAGACCATACAACTTTGTATATATTAATCGGGACTCTTTCTTATGAAATGCCTGTGTTTCCCTCTAGGAACGACTAAGAGGATATAAATATAGTAGACGATATAGTAGATATATAGTACTATTTATCTATATATAGTAGATATATAAACTATATAGTAGATATAGTATAGACTCTCCAGTAAAGATATCAAAATGATATGTTATTTTTCAATGTATATGTCAATCTGAATGAATTGCGGTACATTAACTGCTGCCAGGCTAGCTTGAGCCTGAGTCCATGGTCACATAGGACAATGATATCTTTATTGGTCATTCACACATTATTATGCATAGTGAAAAAAGTAATGATATTTATGTTTAAATTTGTTAGGTCATGGGTGTGTCTGTATGCTTTGTTTTTGCCTGCAACCCAAACTTGTTGTGTGTTACTTAAAGAACAGTTGTTCTATGTATTCCATTGGGTTTTTGCAAGCTGGACTGAGAATCCCAGAGCTAGGTTCTACCTTGTTCACTTTTTAGATTAAAAAAAATTTCAAATGGTGGTAAATAAACATTTTCTGATAGTAAAACTATTGCATAAAGTAACAGCATACACTTCGAGGACTTCCAGAGATTCAAGAATGCTCCTTCAGTATCTTGTAATTCAGCAGACAATTTTTCTGCTTATTAGTTGGTAACAGAAGGGGTGACAGTCAGTCACCCTTTAGCCTCAGGATAGCAGCTCTCCACTTCGGTGTATACAGCTTTATCACGTTCTATTGTCTTTGGAATACTCTGGAAAATATGCTGAGAAAATATCTATAGAATGTTTAAGTTCTTTGGTTTATAGTTTCCACACCCTGAAGTGAGGAATTGTATCTTGTTATGTAGTCTCCTTAATCTCTTCGAACTCTAGACAGGTGAAGGCAGAGATGCGTGTAAGCATTTAATTCTAACATTGAAAATAGATCCTCTGGATACAGATCATGGGTAATCCTGTTAGCTTTTCTTGTCACTCTCCTTTAAATCTCGTGTCCTTAATATACATAGAAGGGAATGGTGAAATGAAATTCTTTAATTAGCATAAATATAGGTATTTCTCCATTGGAATGTATGCTTTTTTGTTAGGGTATGGTACAATTTTAACTAACAGCTTGTTTTCATTAAAATGAGAATGTGCCACTGTCCTGCTTTAGCCATGTAGTCCAACTGTTTTACCTGAAAAACTGACTCTGACATTCATCTCTTCACCCAGAAAGCTGATTCAACCCATTAAAGTAGCAGGAAAACTTTTTTGGCAGACTGGTGAAAGGATTGGAAAAGCAGTTGAATTAGTTACAAATCCAGTAGCTTTTCACATGGTCTTCCCTGATAGTACGCTTCTGTCTTTAATGAATTGAATGACATTTAATGTTTTCCTATAGGATTCTGTATAAAACGCATTAAGTGGTTAAACAAGTGGCAACAGAAAAATTATGTGGCTTGCGTTGATGTCCAAATCAGTAAAACATCTTCTAGTGTGGTGATTTCCGTATTATAGAAGCATGGGTATTAATGCAGCATGTATCAATAGTTGCCTTTTTTCTTTTGCTGTATATGCACAACTTAAGGCATTCTGGTTAATGGAGTTTGGTATAAATAGCTTTTATAATTGGAAGTGGTGTAACTGTGGTGATGCCTTTTTTTTTTTTAGGAGCAACTTGAGACAGAAGTGAATGTTAATTCTCAACCAGAAACTCTTCAGACAACTTCTCTGCAAGCTCCTCAGGTACTGTTTTCAAAAACAACACCTCACTCTGTGTGTGTGTGCTAATCTGTAGTGAAAACATTGAAATTGAAATGAGTCCAGATTTTAAAAATAAATGTATAATTTTTAATATAAATCCATTGTATGGAAAGCTGTTTGTTGTTACTGTCACAATTTTTGTGTTTTAGATGGTCATTGATCTTATTGAATGTGCATTGTAGCTAAACATGTATGGCTTGCCATACAAACTGACCGAAGCTGGATTCGCTCTTCTGAATTGTGCCTTCAAAGTAAGGGGCTCAGTTTATTCCTTTGTGCTTTGCACATCACAGAATAATCCTTTCTAACAAGGAAACAAATGCTTTAAATAGCTGCTACTCAAAGATATCTTGGTAGAGGTTGAGAGTGTCTGAAATGTAACTTCAGATTCTGATATTTGGTGTAAGAGAGAGAGAAGTTGTAATCTTATAATTCATTAGCCAGCTGTATTGCTTCACTGCAGGTATTCTGAGTGTAAGAAACATTGGAAAAATAGGCATTAAGTTAAGAATTCTGTGGTATTCTCTTGAATTTTTGTTCCTAATATGGTAACAACTTTTAGAGAACACATCTTTGTCTTTACTAGCATTTTTAAGCTTCTCACAGTGTTCTACTGATTGAAGTTTCACTATTGCAAAGCATTTTATGCACTTTATTAATAATGTGTAGTAAATACATTGATTAAAATTGAGATATATTGTAATAATATTAATGGTATTTGTTATCGGACTTTTTGAACTACGTGAGCAGTACTGAATAAAGGTACCAAAATTGTTTGGCAAAAATTCTAGATGTTGCATGAGCAACATGTAACTGCTTCAGGGAAATTTTTAGATCATTTAGTACACCAAGTTTATTTTGCCTGTTTTTGAGGGATGATTATATAAAGCTTTGTAGCTTTCACAAGTGGAGTAGTTGTTGCTTTAGCAAAGGTAATCTAGAAACCGCAAAAGTATGGTGGGCCTTTTCTGTCATTTTTCAGTAGTATTCCCTTGGCTTTGTTTAAAACACTGCTCACATTGCAGAAAATAGAAACAGGTTAAACTGCAGGTCAGCACTGACCGGAGTGGGCTATGAGGAGCAGGGGGAGCTGGGAGCTCAAAGCTGTTTTGCCCTGAGTCCTTGTTGCATTGTGCTTTGTTACTGTGTCAGTGTTAACTCGATTGATTTCTTCTTGATAAAAGAACACTTAAGAGCAGTCATTTTAATGCAGTTTTTACCATGTTATCAAATGTACCTTATATTAGTTGTGAGTGTTTATAACAGAAAACATTTTACAATAAATGATGAGAAGCAGTGCATAATAATTACATTATTTGGGTTGTCAATCTGCCAAAGTGAAGGAGAAATAATTCAAAATAATAATAAATAAACCCCAAAACCAACACATTTTAAAAAAGCAAACACCACCAGCAATAGAGGCTTACTAAGCATGTGAGAAATTAAACAATCGCACTGAATCTTGAGAGTGCTCTTTATTTGTTTTCCTTTATTTGGCTTTAAATATAATTTTGCTGAATGGGGTTAAGTCTTTTAAGGGAGAAAAGAATGTTCAGATAACTTTCAAGGTGGAATTCTTAACTCAGTCATATAGGACTGTTTTAGAGTTCATCATATCTTTTCCATGTAAATCTAAACCAATATGAAATGTTGGAAATTTGGCTGTAAGGAGCTTTTAAACAGTCTGAAATGTGGATATATAAAGACTCATACTTTGCATTGGGGACAGTTTTTCTTCATTCAACTTTGAGGGCTGAGGCTTATGACTGCGTTGTTCAAAGGAATTTTTAGGTACTAAAGATGTAGACCAGATAGTAGATGTCACCAGTCGAGCACCTTTATTATGTGGAAATTATGTTTTATTATAATGCAGGTTATTAGTAGGCTCAGCTTTATCTGCAGCACTTCCTAATTTCTTGCAGTTGTCGAAAAAGGAAATGTACGCTATGAAAGAGACTGCATAGGCAAAGGAAATATCTGCTTCTATATTTATAATTTGTAATTTTCCTCATCTTGGTATATTCCTAAAAACTCCTCAAAGGTCTTGTTTTTGAAAGTTAGTGCCAATTACTACAATATTTTTGTTTTGATATTTACCAAGTTAAAATACAACCAAACTTCTTCTTTTCTTTTCAGAAAACACCCAGTACAGACCTTTCAGATATCCCTGCTCTCCCTGCAAATCCTATTCCCGTTATCAAGAATTCAATAAAATTGAGATTGAACCGGTAAAAACAACCTCAGGGGTCCAATAAACAGTATCTGCCAACTCAACCTGTTGTCTTCTAATGCTAGAAAAAAGGAGAACGAAGGGTGCAAGACTAGAACATGTCCGCAAATGGATTTAGGTATATTTTGTGCACTTCCCTTTCTGGGCTAAAATCACCACTTGGTTGGACGTCCAGGTTAGTATGTGAAGCCAGGAGTACAATTAATGTGTTAGCAACAGTTGCATTAAATATTTCGAAGGATTACTGCCTTTAAAAACATGAACACTATTTGTAGCCATATTTGACATTCTGATTTGTTTGACTCATTGTTTCAAAATTGAGATAAAACTGGCATAAGAATCCCTTAAATGCACTTTTATGTACTTTTTTTTAATTGAAGTATGACTAATTTTAGATCTTCAGCTGATACACTTTGATTTTATTGAAGAATCTCTTCAATAGTAGTAATCTGCAAATTGGATGACGTTCTGTGATATACTATACATAGAAAACAAAGTGTACAGTATATCTAGTTCAACTGCCATCAAGCAGCAGTAAGCCTTTAAAATGAAACGTCAAATCTTGAGGTTATAAGACTTATGTTGAAGAAGTAATTGGGAAGTTTCGGTGTTGGTGGGACATGATTAAGATGTGATCTACTTTTATTTATAGGATTGTTTTAAGGTGCATACGGATCAGCAATCAAACAGCAAATAAACTTTTCTTTGAGCTAACCGAACTCCTTATTCCCTTTTTGATCCCTTTATTTCTTGGGGAAAGCTTTTGCGTTTAACGTTGGGTTTTTTTTTGTTGTTTTTTTTTTTTTTTTTGCAGCTTGTATGCACCATATAGGACAATAGCTACTTATACAAAAGAAAAACAAGCCAGATCCTCATTTGGGTTCCTCCCTGCCCCTTACCTAATCATAATAGCTTGTGGCCTGTAGGCACAAATTCAAAATTTTGTCCCATGACTAAAGTGTTTTAGTAAATATCGCGTGCCTGTGAAATACAACACCTGTCTTGATGGCCTTTGAATCACTAAATATAAGATCATTTTTGTACACTCCACAAAAGTCCTGTATGCAGTAAAAAGCTTCAAATTTTAAATAGGCAAAAATATTTTTCCCTAAGAATTTTAATCTTTTTTATTTTTAGATGGCTTGTGGGAAATAGTTTTACATACTGAACAACATTGAATTTTTAAAAATCATATTTCTAGTAAGCACTTGACATCTAGTAAGCTCTCTTACTCCTATGTTTTGTTCTTGTAGTCCTATCAAAAAAGATAAGTAACAACATTTTCTTTTGAAAGAACTGAATCTCTCATGGCAAAGAACAGCAGTATTTGAGGAACGTGAGGGATGCCAACAGTAATACCAGATGTAGATAACAAACTTCATGTTACTATTACTTAAGTCTGAAATACGTGGGATGTCAAATCATACTTCCCATACTTTGATTAGCATGTTTTATGAACTCCCTTCTCCCGTTGTGCTCCATCCTATTACATGTGCATCTTTCATGTTAAAATTAAATTACTTACACTCTTGCCCTTATCCTTCTAAATTAATTCTCCAAAGTCAGAGTGTAGCTTCTCTTTTACTTAGGCTGTGCAGTAACTGAAGGGGTTTTTTTGCCATTTGTCTAAGATGTCTAGTATACAATATTTCTCTTTTCCTTGCCCTGTGCAGCCTGCTGTTGTCTGCCCCCCAAAGAAGGTTATATTAACAGTTGAAGTGTACAAGGTGTCTGTGTATTTTGTGTAGCTATGGAGTTTAGATTGAAATTGCCAGGCACAAATTTAGTCTTGTCATTTTGTTTACACATCGGAAAATCTTTTTCATTTTATTAAACGTTTCATGTAACTGCACCCAAGTTTTGCCAAGCTGGAAACTTGGAACCTTTCTGTATAGTGACTTTTTAATTCTAGTTTTCATAACCTGGAGATCAGACTGTTGCTTTCGCATGATGTACGTAGTGTCTCATGACTGGAGTTTGCTTTGTTTTATAGTATCTGTACTCCTTGTATTTTTCAAGAGCTATTTTGTAAACAGATGATGTATTTCTCCATTGAAAACACAATAAAAAACAGCACAATCCCATAGTTGTCTGATTTTTCTGAATTCACAAAATTTGTTTTACTCAATTCATGTTTAGCTCTTAAATTTTCTGCTAAGACAAAATACCGTATGTCCTAAAGGAAACTATACATAAATATTCTCTAAAGAAGCCTGATGTTAGGTACCGGAAGGGGAAGGAATGCTCGGCAGGATGTTGAGTTCTAGGCTGTGAGAAGGAAAGGTTGTGGATTGTGCAGTCGCTTGGCGGGGGCGGAGGTTATTGCCAAAAAAACCCCAATTTTTAAGAGCGTCTGTTCCTTGTCTCCTGACTAGGGGTCCATCTCAAAAGCTTAAATTCTTAAAAGCTGACAAAAAAAATATAAGAAATCTGTGCATAAACAATTTTGGGGTATACTGTTTTCTTTAAAAGTTTGAACTCCATTTAATTAGCTATAACAATTTTGGCATCTAACACTTGCCTTTCTTGCAAGTGACTATTTCTTATGTCAGCAGATGGCACTGTTTCTCTTTTTGTCAAACAGTTTAAGCTTGCTTTGAAATAGAAGTAAAAAATTACAAGTAGCTGTGCATCACTTAATTGATCTTTGTATCAGCATGAGCCCAATCCTCCAAATGCTTGATGTGAGTAACTTTAAGTAGCCTCTTTTTGACTGAATTTCTTTAACTGCTAAAACTGCTGCTGATTATGGTCTTCATATTATAATTATCCTGCCTAAAACAATAAAACTTTGTGTTGTATATATTTTTCACAGCACGCGATTGCTTGTCTTGTTTAGAACGGATTCATCATCTTTATATCTTGCCCATGCCCTCTTCCTTTCATCACAGCTGATGTTATTTATGACTTTAATTCCTCTTTTATTTTCTATGACCAATAAAAATCTACTAGTAGATACACAAATTTCTGTTCAGTGTTTCTCGATCTGCTGGCTATAGGCTTCAATGGACTTGTTTCTCTGATTTACCCACCACGAAACTCCAGAAGTAAGTTCACGGACTCGTAAGGATCTGCAAACAAAAAGCTGAAAATTACTGTTGTAGCCAAAATAATTAACATTAATAAGCCATGATTCTAACAGATGGCTTTAGACATACTGATTTGAATCAGACATTCGAGTTGATGAGTTCTAGCTGACGTGCTCCCTTGCTGTAGGTAGTATGTGTGCATGCCGTTTCTTAGTGCATTTATTTTTTTTTAACTGAAATATTTGAAATTGTAGCTACAGTTATATAATAACTGACTAGTAATGAGTGTCAATTGATAGTAAATGTACCGTAATGAGAAAACTGATTTTAATGAACAATAAAAGGTTAAACAGTTCTTCAGCTTCTAGAGTAACCGAAAATAACTCAGTATAGCAAGAACATACTTACTGAGCCAGAATCTGTACTTAAGTGCAAGAAAAACTACTGTAGTAGTTACTGAGGAAGCAGTGTGGTTTTTTTTCTCGTAATTATTATTATTTTTTTCCGTGTGTGCATTTGTGCAGCATATCGCATGTTGAAGCAATACTCATTTTCTTCATGTAACTTTATAAACACACTAGCCATGTGCCTCTGCTAGGCTTAATCTCTCTTTGGCATCATTGTGGCTGAACAATACTTCAAAAATTTTGTCACTTAAAAACGTGCAAGTCTTGATAGGACACTCACAAATGTCTGTATACACATCCATTAGCTGAGTACTTGGGATTTTCAATTTTCTTTTAAAGATTCAATTTTTGTATGGGAAAAAAATCAGCAATAAATCATTTTTATTTTAATAATCTTTGTAGAATTAAGGATTTGTTCAATAGATACAAAGCGCCTTGGATTTGTTGATAGAGGCAGATGCAATTTGATACGCCTACAAAGTTCGAACTAATAATTTGAAATATCTACAAAGATCAAACATCTGCTGCTATCATCACCAAAAGAACGTGAACTTTGATATCAAACTTCAGAGGGCATGTTTTATTATGAAAGAGATAATACAACGAACCACTGCTGGATGTCCCATCTGCTTTTCAGATACTTAAACTCTAATGATTTTTTTAATAAAGTTTAGGCATATTTGTATTGTTCTGAGTAAATTCTGGAATGCCATCTTTAGGTAGCTTTTTTTTTCTTTTTCCCAGTCTTAGTGAATTGAGCAGATCACAGTTCCTATTCAGCATGCCTGGTTTTTTAATGGCCTTGGTATTTTTATGAGCTCTGTATTCTATTGGAATGTTTAAAATAAACTAAGATTGACGATGTCGCACTCACTTTATTAGATTTTTACTTCATAAACTCTAAAGATACTGAGTTTAGAAAAGTCAAATTGAACAGCATACTAATGGTTGGAAAAAAACCTGTTTAATGGTATATGCAAGTATTATCAGGCTTGCTTTTTTGCAGTAAATTACTGTCTTTAAGAACCAGAATCCAGGCAAATAATAGGAAAGGATAAAGAGGAAAATTACTATTGATGTAGGGTGATAAAAACTCCAACTTGTTGGGTAAGGAAAGCTGCATTTATTTATTTAACTTAAGAAAATAGCCAATGCATTTAAACTGCCCCATAATAACTGTGGCCCACACAGGGCACAGCTTACAAGTGCAAATGTCTTTGTTTCTATTTGCAAGCTGGCACAACTACTTTATTAATTCATTTTATGTTTGTATCTTTAGAAGCAAATTTCCTCAATAATGCTACTTCAGTGTTCTACATGCTTAAAATCTACATATCAATTAAAACTTTTCAGCTCATCTAAAATTATTATTAACTATTTATTATTATTACTTCAGTTAGGGTAATATGCTAACCTAAATCAGATAAACATATTAAAGTTGAACGGAACGTTGGCTCGCACACCCTTCACTGATCGGGCATCTCAAATGGCATTAAAATAAAACTGGAGTATGTGTGTGGGGAAATCCTTGACAGCTGAGGAATAACCTTCCCCTATCCCCCACCCTGGCCTCTCCCCACATAAAAGTTTAATTCTAAGTAAATATTACAAAGCGTGATACTTATTACAACAGCACGGGAGAGTTTTGTGCTGCAGGTTCTGCTTCAGCTTTCGGGAGCCCTGCCCGGCTGCCGCTGCCCCCCCGCAGCCCGCCGTGCGCGCTGCCCTCCTGCGCCTTCCCAGTCTGCGGCGGAGCTGTTAATAAAGAGATTGATGATAAAGTTGTCGAGAAGAGACAGTTGGACAGGACTGCTCGCCATGAGTGACAGAGGGCACGCTCTGCCTTCACAGCCAAGAACGGTGCCCCCAGCAGCGCGCTGGCCGTGCCTGGATGCTGTGCCAAGCCTCTTCAGCGCGCGGGGAGAGGAGTCTGCAGCTTACACGGAGGATTTCTATTAGGTTTTTAGCTTGTCTTCTTAAAGTGAGATTGCCTTTATTTAGGATCGTCGCAGAATTTTTTAGCAACTTTACATGGCCTCCTGAGAACAAATGCAGTTTCGGCAGCAATATAAAGGCTAGCGTTAGGGAAGTTCTGAAATTGTTGTGAATGATCCGCTAGGACTTTTTAAATAATTCATTGTGGTCTGGTTCAATGAAGTGAAATGGAGATCTCTTGTTTTTAAAATTAACAATTTTTGCTTTTATGGGGAATAAATGCATTATTCATGTATTCAATCTAGGAATTAGCTTCTGTAGGAATCTCCCTGCCAAGGTGTCATAAACTTGATTCAGCTCAGTCACATGGTTGGAATAAGAGAAGCCCAGAATGATGGATGGAAGCATTCATTATCTCAGCCACTGTTTATCATGTATATTTTTTTATCCATCACAATGTAAGAAACAGCAAGGCTGATAAAACATTTGATAGTTCAGGCCATCTGCTCACACAGTATACTAAAATTATTAGTGATTATTCCTACTGTTTCTTATTTTCATCCAGAACAGTGTGTGGATTTTCTATGCGCTAACAATAACTCTGACCACTAAATGCAATGTCTTATTTAGAAGTTTGGGTTTTTTTTCCTTGTAGCACTTTGTCCTTATAGGTAGTGAGATAAAAAAAGTCCTCACAACCATAATGGAGAACAATGACTTAAAAAGCAGTTTCAATAGCCCACACTCCAATGTTTTTCTTTTGAATGTATTTACAGGATGAAGATCAATCCTTTTGGTCTGATCACATTTTAAGTGGTGGTAGATCATTTTCTGTGGACAAACTGTACTAGTATAGACTTTTCCCATGGTTATTTCCCACTGGACTTTGTTTCCTAGTTTAACTGGATTGAAATATGTAGTAGTTTACCAATGAATTCATTCTTTATATATGTATACTTTCTCATTCTTAAAACAATAAAAGGGCTAAAGAAAAGGGCTTCTGTTCTATGAGGCTTCAACCTAGGTAGGGATGAAATGTTGTTTTGTAGTAGTTGCTGTGAATAAAAAAGTGCTGAATTGATGTAGTAACATTTTTTTCAGTAGCTGATAGAAGCACAGAAAATTTATTCTTAATTTTTACATTCTGCATCTCGACTGAGGCCACTTCAAAAAAAATCAAAGTTTGTCTTGTGAAAATGTGGGTTAAATTATTGAGAATCTCAAGTCTGTCAATTAACTGATTGTGATTATAGTAACCTAAGAAGTTTTGGGTTTTTTTTGTTTGTTTGTGGTTTGTTTTGTTTTGTGGGTTTTTTTTGGTGAGGATATGAGCTGGCTCCATCTTGCGTTAATGTTTGTTTTGAAGGTGTAGGAATTGGTTCATAGTCTCAGTAGTGTTGCTCTGAATAGGGCCTGTTTAGCCAGAAGCACACCAGATGTTCTGTCTTTGCAAGTCAAAATGGCAAGTTTGATCTAGTACCATTAGGACTTTTTTTTTTTTCCAAGCTTAAATAATACTTTTATGTTTGATTTACTATAGGTTGTATGTTTAAAAATGCATGGAAGTCACACTTCAAGCTGTTGCAGTCACCACAAAGAGCCAGTATTCTTTTCTGGTCCATTAGTTTTTCAAAGGTAATCTGAACAGTCATTATGAAAGTAAACTTCTAGTTTTGTTTAAAATAAAGATATATTTACCATTTATTACAATTCGATGTTCTAGTATGTCAATTTTTTAGATTACCTGAAATTACTCATATTTATTTTCAAGCACTCATTGTTTTGTGTCAGACTGAACCAAACAAAACATTTCAAAGAACTGTGGGAGTGAATTGTCCATTCCTGTGCATTCCACCTGCAGTTCTAACAGCCTGTTTTGGTGCTATGGGATGTTTCGTGTTATAAAATGGTGCCAGTGGTTTGGTTTCATCAGAATTAAAGACGTCATAGTCATATTATTTGAAAGATGCTTTAATGTGGCTAAATGAGGAGAAATGTGTAATGTGTAGACAAACAAACAAACCGCAGCTCTAACTCGTCAGGACGATATGAAGCAGTTTGTTAGGAAGACTAGTGCACAGCAAAGCCAAACCCGAATTCTAATTCTGACATGTGTATACGTGACCTTGACAGGGCTATTGACTCTTTGCTTCAACCTTCCTGTATATGAAATGAGATTAGTGATTATCAGACATTTCACACATCCTGGCTGTTAACATTTGAAAATGTCTTGGAATTTTCATGTAAAGATACTTTGAAATTATTCCATGGGATTTTAGTGTAAGCATGAATCACACACCACTTGAAACTCGCACTAGTTTTCCAATCTCTATTGTGTATCAAATACATCATCTTTATATCCTGCTGTAAATAAGTTCTAAGGGCATCATATGAAAGAGGAAAGGTTCCTGTATGTGCTATTAGAACAATCTTCCAGTAGAGGAAAACAACAAAATTGGGCAACTTAAAACTCTTAGAGCTGTTTTTATTTATTTGGAGACATAGTGCATCCTATTTTGCCACTTTTTTTTTTTTTTTAATCTATATAAACACACAGACCTGCATGTGGTGCTTTTTGCAGAGGAAAAATACAGAGACATTTAAATCCTGAAAACTGTTTACCTACTTGCTGCTCTGATTATCAGCTATTTAATGCTGATTTGTCTTTCCGTTTGCTTATGTATTGTCTGCAAACTTTGTAGGTCACAGATATGTTGTTATAATGCGTGTTAAGTATAACATATATGAAAAGAAATTTCGGCCACACCACTTTTCAGCTTCTGATGGTACAAACTAATGATGTAGATCTGTGGTCTGTCTCACCCTGGAAACAAAACCATGAGGGTGGTGAGCGTGTTGTTGAAAGACTGGCTTCTATTTCTTTACAATTTATGAATTTTTTGAGTTGCCCAGGCTCCAGTTGCTTGCATATGGAAGCTGGTCTGAAAATTGGGGAAGGCATTCTTGTATGAGTCTGTTTGTGGTTTGCATTTAGGTTCTTCACAAGGGCAAGTGTAAAGGGTTTCAGGTTTTTTAAGGAGAACTTAATTTTGAAGTGCAATTCACCCAGTAAATGCAAAAATAATGTACCACTTCTCTTTTTCTATTGATTTCAATTATTTTTTTTTAAAAGTCCTTTTTTAATTTAGTACATTTGACAACTCTAGCTGAAAGAAAAGCATGTTCCTTTTCCAAAGCTGCAGAAGGCAGCGCGTTGCTACTCCAGCGTGCATAGCCCTGCACAGAAGCCCTACCAGGATATATCCAAGTTGGTCTGAGCAAATAGCGGACATTCAAGTTTACCAGCTTTTGGGGTCAGCCTGTCCGACGCTGCGGAATGAAAACTGGAAGTAGCATGGATCCCTGCATCTGTTCTGTTGACAACTACTGCTGGGCTGGCTGACTCCATCCGAAGCCAAGTGTCTTGTGCTGGTGAACAGGATGTGCCCTGTGGCGATCTCGTTTTCCCTCGGATCTTCTCACCTTCCAATTTTTTTCTGGTTTGCTTCCAGCACTCTTCTAAGTAGTCCTGTTGTTTTAAAACCCCTCGTATGTTCTTCTACCTGGAGAACTGAACTGTGGCAGCAAAACCAAAATGTAATTAGGAGTTACGTCAGTGTCTGCTACGCTGAACACTTGCCGATAATGCTTTGATTGCTGTCCACATCTTTTACCTCATGTTATCCAAGCCTGTCTCTGTCAAAGGCCCCTCAAAGTATCTGAAGCTTGGCCTCGTATTTCTGCTTTAGCTGGATTTTTCTTGGGCAGGATGAACATGTCCAGTGCTTTCCCTTCCCACAGAAGCACCCTTAAACCTTTTGTGGGAGGTGGGTTGCAATTAAAAAGCGGGAATACAGAAGGTACGTACGCCGGTCTTCGGGGTGGGCGGGGTGACACGCCATGGTGTTGAGCAAATCCATCTTCAGCTGGCCTGGTCCTGCCTGAAGTACCACAGGGCCTGAGAAGTGAAGCTGCGTTGCATTATCTTGGGTTGCTTCTGTGAGCAATTGTAAGGCAAGACTACTTCTTGTCAGGAAAATAATGAGGACAATGTCTTCTAATGGGGATCCAGTCGGCCAAGGCATAGGGTTGATGTGGGATCTTGGAGTTATTTCTAATTCTTTAGTGAAAAGGTTAGCAGCGGTGACCTAGATGCTATACCATTAGGATCCTTGGGGAAAGGGGAGTTTCTTATTTATTCAGCCACTGGTTGTGTGCTTGCAGATATTAAATTCAAGCTCTCCCTCATAAAACAGTCAAGGCAAGATGCTTCTCAGTGTCCATTGATCAAAAAATTACAGTATATAAAAATGTTAAATCAAGCTCTGTGTGTGCTGCTGACTGCCACTGGGAATTTTTCTATAGAGTATAGAACCACTCTGGAGAAAGGACTTCTTTTGTGTTGGAATCAAAGTGTAATAAACATCTTCCCAAGAGTTTCTTTTACAGCTTTCTAACTGTTTCCAGATCTACAAACTGTGGTGGCTGGTTCTGTACACAGTGGAACACGCATGAGACTTTATTTAAACAGCCGTGCATATTTCCACTGATAAACTGGAAACTGAAATATGGACAATACTGATAGGAGAAGCCGTTTGTCCAATTGACTCTCTTGGCACCTATCCATTTTTTTCTCATTTACTTTATAATACTTTGGTCTTATATAAGCACCTTTCATCTCATGATCTCAAAGCTTTTTGCAAACATTAATTAAGCCTCTTGATGCCCCTGTGAGCTAAATAAATACAACAGGTGTGGTTTAGATGGGTGAATGAAAATACAGAGTCATTGTCTTGCCCAAGGTCGCCTAGTAATTTAGGAGTGGGGCGAAGAGGTAGGAAACTATCTGTGTCTGATCCTTTCCAATCGCTACATTTAAATCAAATTTTCCCAGGTAACTGCAAATGACAACAGTCTTTCACACTGGGAAAGATGGACACAGCAAATAATTGCAGTTTGTATTCTGACAATGACCAGAGCTTTTCTACAATTCTGAATTGTTACTAGTCTTTGCAAAAATAATCATCTGCTTCATGTACCCAGCCCAGTGAAAGAATTAATTAAAATAATAATAAAGTCACAACTCAAAACTGTAGTTCTGGTTAATATTTCCTATCTTTACTTAACACTTCATAAGTTGTCATCTTATCTTTTCATGGTTTACTCATCTGCATCCAAGAAGAGGCTCTGCAACACTTTGAAAACATCCCATATCAGGAATGGGATTAGTGGGAACATGGATCAGGGATGAGGAAATAACAAAGAATGGAGATAGATCGCACAGGACCTTAAGCTTAGTATTTCTGGTAGGAATTTGTTTCTCATCAGAAGGTTATTGTATCTGCTTTGTCACCTGGATGCAGAAGGCACGTACCTACTTCTGCTGCCAGGCTGAAAATGGAGAAATGTGGCTTGCTGTTTGCAATACGTGAAGAGTGTGTATGTGTAAAAGGGTGCACGTGGGAGCATTACCTTCACAGAGGATGCGGGTCTGACATGAAGAAGAGGAGGATGACTTTATTTCTCCTAGTTCTTTTAGCACAGAAAATGTTTTGGAGTCCTTTTAGGATCTGACAGTGTCAAAGTCATTTGGTGTTGACTCTTCTTGCTACTAGTAAAATAGTTAATGCTGCTAGTTACTTCCATGATAACTTCATTATTTATAAATTTTTGCTTTCTGCATCAAGTACCTTTATTAGAATATGAGCTGGTTAATGATCTCCTGCCATCCTGCTGTGTTTCTGAGCAGAATGCTGGAGATGCTGTGTCGCTAAACTCACATCTTAGAGTGCAACCTGCATCTTTCAGAGGGAGACCTCCAAAAAGTTACAAATTAACTTCCCCAGGAAGTTTATATTACAGTTTATATTGATACAGTTTATATTATATTTACAGTTTATATTTGGTATACTGGTGCAGGAGTGAACACCTCGAATTGTTCTGATGCTTGGTGGAAGTGGCAAGCATTGTGCAGGCTGGTGCAGGGAGCTGGGAGACAAGAGTAAACGAGCGAACACAGCTCAGTTTATCAACTGTTCAGTTTTCTAGTTGATGATTCTCTTGCTTTTTGGTTCTGCCTATTCCTGATGCAGAAATAAGGACGTAGTTTAAATCTGGAGTTAGGCAGTGGAAACACTTTTCAGTTTCTTTTAACATTTGGCAAAATATGTAGGTTGATACCCAGTGAAATGCGGCCGTTTCTAGTCTGGCAGTCAATGGTACATGGAATGCAGGGCAGTGATGATGGAAAGCTATCGGCTCAATAACATCCTCATCAAACTCAGGCTGATTTGACCTTACGGTACCTTGCTTACCTCAGAAGTGCACAATGAGATGATTGCGGTGCCCTTGTTTAGTCAGGAAAAAGAATTAATCCAAATCAGAACGCTCATTGCAGGAATAATCTTGCAAAGTGTAGAAAAGTTGAATAAATTTAATGTAGGAAAATTATAATACATTTTTTACCAACTCCAGTTCATGGGCTAGAAGTGAATTTCTGATTTTTTTAACATGCCCACATAATGCATATACATCAATCTAATTTTCAAAATTCCTATTTGAATTTCCAAGTATCTGCACAAATGTGTAGGAAATACATCTAATGTTTGTTGTCTATATCATTTGGAAACATTTTTTTCTTAGGTACATGTTTAATCAAGAATACATTAAAGAAAAATCTTTTTTCTGTCAAGCTGTCTCGTGAATGTTATTCTGATTTTTGGGGGAAAATCCTGAGAGGCGAGTTTTGCTTCATGATCTGAAGTTCAACACCCACAGGTCCTGCCAGATTTGGATGGTAGACAAAGCAGCTTCTGAAGATGAGGGTTCATTTCAATAGCCTGCCTTCCAAATCACTGAGCTACAATGCTTTTTTTTAAATATAACTTTACAGTAATAATAATAACAACAATAATAATAATAATAATAATCCCACCACCTACAACTGGCCAGGGTACCTTTAATTAGTTGGCCTAGCACCCTGGCAGCCACTGAGCCCGAACCCTGAGAACTACCAGGAATGGAAGAATTTTGGCTAATGTGTCTATTGCAATGCTATGAGGACTGGATGACGTACATCACACACAGGACTTATACACTGGATAGGACGAGGCTGTGTGCTGTGCATCTGAGCACATATACACTTGGTCGCAGCAGCTCCACACGCGGTTTGTGTTGACACACGCTCCTTCCATCAGGGCGCTGCATCTCATTAGCAGTCTCTTTCCGTGGAGTGTAAGAAACTCCCTTTGACCAGGGCATGTTGTTTACTTCCAAACCTGTGTACAGCTGGCGTAAATCCCTCCAGGCTGTGGTCAGAGCTGGAAGTTGGCCATTAATACAGGCTTCTTCTTTGTCATCACATAGACTTAAAGAAAAGAAAGCAGGTGCCCTCCTGGCATTTTATAAAGAGTCATTCATGAATACAAGATACCGCATTTTGCATATTAGTGTGAGTGCCAATATAAACCCAGCTGTGTGCAAAATAAAGTGAAATATGTATTTCAAAAACTAGGCCACAGCTTTTCTATGGTGTAATCTGAAAGCATTTGAATCAACTTTGCATATGCATAGCCTTTTCTTTTAAAATTATATTTTTCCTTGGGTGTTTTTCTTTTTTTTTTCTTTTTTATTTTTTAGATGTGATGATTTTGTGACGCTTCTCCCAAGGTAGTAGGACAATAACCGAAGCACAAGCAGATGCCACAAAATGCATCTTGAAAATGCACCTCTGTGACAACCTTTCACCCCTGTCTCTGGTCCCAAACCGGAGCCCTCCTCTTGAATTGAGCTCTCCTTCCACACGCAGCTATTTCTGAGAAGGCTGTTGACACTTGTGCTGGGGATTTTGTTACACTTCAGACCAAACTCTGCAAAGCTAAAAGTTCTTTAATGCTACTTTTTGATCCTGGAGGTTGAAAAAGATGGATTTTTAGGGTCCACAGTAAACAACTAGTACTGGCTGATTTTCTTCCTGCTGAGGGGAGGAGAAATAAGAGGGACAAGGGAGCACAGGGGAAATAGAAGAAAATGCTCTGGACCATGGTGGAGTTTTTGACCATAGCAGGTAACGCCCACCAGGCAGTAACATCAGGAGTCATCTGTTCTGTGGGCCTGCGTGTAACTTGGCCCTTCTTGATCCCTTTATATACTTAATTGCTTTTATTGTCTTCACAGACAGTCAACTGTTTTAAGAAACACTTCTGTGGAAATAAAAATGATGTGTCAAGTTTTTTTAGTCAGGTGATTAGATGTGAGGTGAATTTGATGGCTGCACTGATGGCAATGCTTATTTTCCAGTAGTAGTAGGTGATGTGTGGTCGTGAGATGTTACAAGTTTTCCTTGCACCAAGTTTCAGTACTGTTTCCGAAGGAAAATGAAGCTGGGTTGTTATTGCTGTGGTCCTGTCGTACCCTGCTGCAATGAAAATAAAAAGAGGTGAAAGCAGAAATATAGGAAAGGGAATTTTTTTCCTTTGCATGTTAGTTTTGGGGAGTTTCTCCACAGATTTAAACCATATATTCATCAGGAAGAGGTCATTTGTATAGCAAATTTGGGTCTCCGCTGCCCAGCCCCTGTGGGACACACAGTTTCAGGACTGCAGTAATTGCAGGTGGCTCTAAGGATTCACCTGAGGGCTGCTCCAGTCCCGGGGTGAAGGGGAAGGTGATGTCCTGCTGCTGAGCCTCTGTGGGGACCTGCACAAGGGACAGCTGAGGGGTAAAATAGGTTTGTTCCTGAGCATCCCTTGCCTTCTCCACACAGTCCAGGGACACAAGGGATCGTTGCTGAGCAGCTGATGGGCCAGGCCCGAGAGCCTGGCTGTGGATGAAGGTGAAGATGCTCTCATTTAATAAGTGAAGATATTCGGGTGCTGTATTAAGCTACATATGGAGCTGCAAAGGGAACTAGTGATGCAGCCCGAACCTCTGCACCACAAGCTGTGCTTCCAGGTTCTGTAATCCAGCCAGCAGATGACACTACCTTCTTTTTTTTTGTGCTCTTCTCTTAAATCTCACAATGGATCCATCTGCATTCATATGCAGTTTAAAAGTCTGATCTGATGACAACTCATTTCTCTGCAGCGAATTGTGACTGACAGAGTGTGGCGCTAACAAAACCAGAGGAGTTTAAAGCTGCCTGTATGCACTTGTGAAATCAAGACATGGGGGGTTCGAGATGCACTGATAATAGAAATGTATGTATGTAGAACTATAACTGATTTATTTTGATCTATGGTTAGCAGTGTTTTGTTTTATTAGGATTCTTTTGTTTGTGCTAACAGGTGCTTGGCTTCACCAATATCCTTTCACTGTTTGGTTCTGGTAGATTTAATAGCATAGTTGCTAAATTGAGTTTAGATAGCTTACCCTGTATATATTTAGAGATAAGAAGTTCATTTAGGGATTAAGCAATGCTTCTTCTATATGCACCATTAAGCATAGCACATCTGCTACTGAACTAACAATCAGCAGAATATTGACAAAAGTTATAAAGAAATCTTTTTGTTCATGTGAACACGTTTATATGCAAGGTTCTAGACGCTTACATGATGAATGAAGTAGCTCTAAGAGCTGTAAATTTAATCCAGATTCGTGCTGTGCTTGGCAAAATACAAGTACTGGTCCTGGTTAGGAACTGTTGCAGTGGAAGTGGGTCAAAAGAAGTGGTGATTAAAAAGTTCATCAGACAGCAAAAGAAAGATTTACCTTTTAGTTGCATGTTCCACTTTGAAGAGAGAAAGAGGCAATTGTTTCCTAGTATATGGGAGGAAGCTGAATAAACAATAAGCTGTGAGAATGGTGAAAAGGAAAAATTAAATATAGATTTTGATATATTATTTGTTTTAACTGGAGAGTCAGGCCTCTAAGAGCAGCCTTCAGAGCAGAAATCAAAACACAGCATGGTTTTTCTTTAAAATAAAATATAACAAAAGAACCCCAAAAGCTAAGTGCTTTAAATAATGGGGCAAGAGTGAAATTCCCAGACCATTTAGGAGAGTTGGGGAGCAGAGTGACCGCATCACTGACACTCACCAGCTGGTAACCAAAACCAAGGGGGGAGCAGTGAAAATGAAGAGATTCATCAAAATGCTTGGGTTATCTAGTCCTTATTCATAGTGAATGCAATGCTTTATGTCGCAATTAACAGAAAACTGATTAAATCTTTGAAAGGTGGAGATGAGCCTTTCAGACATGCAGGTCCTTCTGCAATGCCTGCTTGTGGAGGAGAGACCTGTGTGTCTGGGTGTGCATGGGCAGCTCTGCTCCCAGCAAGCAGCCCAAGGAAGCTTTCCTGGTCTATTTATACACTTTATGGCAGGCTTTTTGCTTTGTAAGAGGAAAAGCTGATTCATGCTGGTGTGGCAGCTGATTGTGCTGCCAAAGGGAGAGGCAAATTTGAGGTACACGAGGATAATTCAGCGGGAGATATGTATGATTCAAAAATATGGATGTATTTTTCTAAATGAGACGTTTGCGTGTTCGTGCATGTGGCTCAACTGCAGGTGTCACTGTGAGATCTAAAATAATGGTTTCCTCTTTGACTATTGCTGTCACAATAGACTCATTTTCTTACCAAAGTCACACTTGTGATAGTAACGTAAAATCTAGAAAATGTGTAGTAAATAGCAATCAATTCAAGCTCTATGTGTGAGTCCATGTGTGCACATGTGCTTGTATATGTACCGAGCGTGTACCTGTACTCTGGGTGAATATCTGGGCATGTATATGCCCCACCAAGAACTGTAGCAGCATCTTTACAATAAGCTCAAATGTCTCTACAAATTAGACTTACAACTTTTAGTCTGAATGTTTCGAAATCTTCCCATGCTTTGGGATGGGTATTTAACTTCCACTGACCCTTAGCAAAGTGATGATGGAATCTTTAATACAGCTGTGGAATGTATAAGCGTTAACATGGGGATTTGATTGCGAGCATCTGAAATTGTTTACAGTGATTTGCAATAGCTCAGTAATTCCATTCTCTGCAAATGAATTTGCTTGGTCTTATTTGTGGTTTTTTTGTTTGCTTGTTTTAAATACTCTCTGGCTTTTTTTTCAGGCAAAGAGGCCTGATTCTTTCATGGTTGTTATTCAGATAACGAGTAAAGTGCTGCAAGTTGTTTTTCTCTTTCACTTTTTTTTGTTTTCTCTTTCTTTTTTTTAAAATTTTCCTCTTTTTTTTGAAGAGAAAAAGGCGGAATGAAAAAAAGAACTGAACAAAAGGGATTTAAAAAATCTGAGCAAAACCTACCCATGTGCCTAATTTGAAATGACAACGTACTGTTTAGAAAGTGAACAAAAAATACGATTCTGAGTGTGTTTTGGAGTAGCTCCCCAGCAGCTTTTTATACAAGAAATTTTAAGAGAAATGCGATACTTCCATTAAGTGCTAATCTCTACAGCCTGTTCTTCCCCACCTGGATACCATGCCTTAAAAGCAGGTAGTCTACTACATGACACTGATGAGCTCACTAAATTAATGTTTATGATGCTTTGTCGTTGTTTTGTTTGTTTGTTTGTTTGTTTTGTTTTGCTTTTTTCTTTTCTTGGTAGTAGCTTTTTCAAAGTATTTATGTGATTTTACGGAGTATATCCCTAATCTAGATCACTTTATCACTATTGCTTCATTCCCAACTTTCACTTCTTAAAACGCTGTGTTACACACCTATGTAAGGGGTTTTCTTCTTTCTTCTCAATTCCTGCCAAATGTATTTGGTAAAGCAAATGTGTTAGTGAGATTAAAAAATACTCTTTCCTCGAATGAGACAATGGAGTTTTTCACTTGAACCAATAACTGCATATATCCCTGAATAAGTTCACTCTAATTGAATCCTGAATGTTCTGGAGGGATTTAGACCTCCCTTTTTAATTTTTCTCAAAACAAAACCTAGAAATGAGAAAATATTTTAAGGTGGGAAGGAAAGGGAGGGGGAATAGGAAAATAAAGCAAATAAATTTTTGAATAAGAATGACCCGTGTACTGTGACCGGAGGGCAAATGCAAATGTCTGTTTTCAAACACAGACTCGTGAATTCTTATTAGGGGTTCGTGACTGTGCCTCCAAGCACATCATTACATATTCATAAGTGTGGGGAAAATAGACTCCTTCCACATTCAGGTGTGTTCAACTAAATGCTGCCCCTTTAATCTTAAAGAACAGCTCATTTGGTCTATTTTCTTCAGTTCACAAAGTGTTAAGGGAATATGAGATAAAAGATGCACACACACAAAAAGAAAAAGAAGCAGCAATATTCCACAAAGATCTTTTTAGTGTCAACTTAAATGCACACAAATAGCAGATGATGATCTCTTTTATTGGACTAACATTTATCCAGTAATATCCACACACTTTTAAAACCATTGAGACCTCCTCTTCAGGTGTTCATTTGAATAGAAATAGCTGAATGAGTGTTTTTATAATTGATCCCCTGAGTACTGAATGTCTAGTGCTGCATAACCAACATTTTCCCATTGCTGATTTTTTTTTTTTTCCAAATTGCTACTCTGCAAAATTAGGATTTTGTATAGTTTTGATAAGAAAATTAACCTTCCAAATGCCAGATCCCCTTAATGTTACTTAGGAACTGGTGTGAAGGTATAGCTGGAACTCTTGTTCTCAAAGAGATTATTTCATGTATGTGAGGGAAAAAAAAAATCTTCCATAAAATTACACAGAAACAAGAGCTCCCCACTTAAAAAAAGGTTGGAAGTTGTTTGTTTTAGTTGAATTTCTTATCACTGTCCCTTGGATAAGAAGCTGTCATCTTTAGAGTGTGCTTAATGAAATGCCTTTGCTTTCAACAGCAACACAGAAACTTCGTAGTACTTGTTTGCTATTGCTTGACTTTTATGCTGGATGAAAAATCTGATCTATTTTCAACTTTTCTTTTTATCTTTAAAGTCACCTTAAGAAGATTTTTCTTGTAACGTATATTGTGTGTCATAAGAACTAAGTTTTCCAGAGACACAACCAGGTACAGTGCATATGTATGTATTTATTTATTAAATATGAAAAAATACCTAGGTAATGCTTGCAATTTTGGACATAGAGTCTAAAAACCTGTTGTGAAAATAAAAGGAGCTGAAGTTCAGCAGCATGCGTTACAGGTGACTGTTCCTTCAGTAGCCCCTTGAAGGAAATGGAATTCCTAATTGATATGAAATCATTTTGTAGCAGCAATACCTGAAGAGTAGAGAGAAAGGGAAGAACATATGATAATGACTGTGTGATAAAACCAGTTAGCATTTGTGTGCCATAGTAAACACTCATGAGTATAAAGAAAATACTAGCTAGCCACTAGAGATATCCACTTATGTTCGTGATACAGCCACTACAAACTCTAGTTCTATCAAACTAGCATCAAGCACAAGATCCATCTCTAATTAATTTAATCCTGTAGAGCTGAGACTCATTTTATTTGTGACTGTGCAGAGAGAAATTACACTTTCATACTTGCCTTGAACTTCAACCTTATCCTTCCCTATCAGTCATATTGAATAACACAAAAGCACATGCTCTGAAATTCATGTCCCATTATTTTTTTCCCCAAAGATTATTCAGATCTTCCTACATGTGGCTCACTCAATAAAAAGCACAGAAAATGCCTCCCTCCACTCCTCCTCCTTTAGGAGAAAGAGTGATTTCTTTTGCAGAGGGGAAACAGCTTATCAAATCATAAGTCTTTCTCATAATGAATAAGAAGCACGTAAATTTTAGAACAAGGCAGAAAGATTTCTTTCTTGTCTTTGGTACAGGAATGAACAAACCTTGCCCCACTGAAGGCCATACCTAATGGAAATAGGATGGTGCGTTTTGCCTTTTTCCCTCCCCTTTAAAAATTACATATTCTGCATGTGCTACTTTCTATTTCTGTAACCCATTGCAGATGCTCTGCGGGTGCCATGGTACTGCACAGTCCTGGGATGAGCCCAGCACTGAGGGTACAAAGGGCTCCTCATGATCGAGTCCTTTCCTGAGTTCACCTCTTACAAGGAACGATAGATAAGTTATTTTAAAGTTTGTTTTTTTCTTTTTTCAAAGAAAACAAAGGTAGAACTATGACCCACCCCAGGGGAAGCAGCCAGTGGTGAGCGCTTCATGAAACTTTAAACCAGAGCAATTTCTAGGACGGGAGTGCTGCTTCTCACCCTGGATGGCCAGACTCAGTGTGAAGTTGTGTTATCTCTGCATAAGGCATGTGTCAAAGCTTGTGGCGTCTCTGATACAGCCATGAAAATATGTGGATTGGAGAAAACGCTGTGTGCATCTTGGTTGCACGTCTTTAAGGTGCAAAAAGCTCCAGGTTTCGTGCCAGCCCCTAATTTGTAGGCCCTAGTTGTGGTTCTTCTCATGTACAGGGGTGCAGGGAAGAAAGTTCCTCACCTGCCACTTAAAAATAAAACAATATCTCTCACTTTTTCCTTCAAAAAATCAGGAAAAGCTAAAGGAGTCCAATAAGCAAACTCTAAGGAGAAATTGCTGGGCTTCCCTTTCCCAGCAGGCTGCTGAAAGGCTGGATGTGCCTTTGCTCCCACATAAGCCTTTTGCTTCGGGATGTGTCCCAGGGAAAGTTTTGCTTTCTCTCAAATTCTCAAGCCAGCCCTGTGTGCAGGAAAAAGGGTCGTGAGCATGGCCAACCTTGCTTTGGTAGAAAAACTTCAGGAATAACACAGTTTATTTTGATTTACAGACTGAACACTGTCGAGCTTTGTAGACAGCAGTTATTATCTCTTTAATTTCCTCTTATCCTTGCGGTCATCTGTCAGTCTTTAATCCCTCTGGTTTGTTATTCTTAATAGAGATTGTAGCCTGAGCAAATACTCATTCGTGAGTTTGAGAATCTCTGCATTTAAAAAAAAATTACTGGTAATTTGAAGGCATACAGTAACATTGCAGTTACACATAAGGTATTTCACATAAGCTAAATTACACGTTAAAGCTGGAACTACCTCCAGTTTACGGACAGGGGAGTGCAGAGAATAATATGAGCAACCTCTTCAAATGGGCCAAAAAAACTTTGTGATTTCTTTTTTTTAACTGCCGAAATTAGACAGACCTCAGTCATAATTTCTGTGCATTGCACAGTTTCGTTATTTCCAGCTGAATCTCTGCATGGTCTGACTTCTAAAATGCAAGGTCCAGAATGTCTCAGTGCAAGACACAAAAATCAAGACAACTGTCAAATAGTTTGATCAATGGCTCTTCCTTCCAGTCCTGCCCACAAGAACTCTTGCCTTTTTTAGAAGATTACTGTTATGCCTGCTTACTGTTTTTTCCTCTCAATATTTCTGTTTTCTCTCACACATAAGAGGAGAGAATAAGGGAATTAAATGTCAAGAATTACCTCATTTTAATATGTAGGATTTCTGTGATCTGAGCCTGCTGCCAGCCTAACATTCAGCAAAGCCAAGTTCCTGTGTTTTATCACTAGCTTTATCAACAAGGCCTTTGCTAATTCTTCGCTGTCTATAAACACAGTCTTTATTAGTATTTTTCCTATTAAAACCAGTCCAATAGTTCAGTTCATGAGTATGAAAAAGCACTGCTTCGGCATTGCATTTCAAAGTTACAGCATTTTGCTGCTCTTTGCCATTCTTGGCTTACATTTTGCTGCCTTTCGATGCACTTTATTTTCCTTTTGTAAATTTTACTCCACGGGTTGAATTCCTGTCTCATCTTTCATGACTTTTACTCTGGTGTGGAAGAAAGGATGGATCTCCTATACGAATATTTCCTGTGCCAGGCCATCTTTCTCTGGTAATGGAATTGCCCCTTGCTGTGACTGAACAAGGGAGTTATTTTCCACCCTCCTCCCTATAACAAAGTCACTTCTGGCTCTTAATTCCACCTTCCTCTGCTTCTAACCTGGATTTATTTTTCTTATGGGCTAATAATAATAATACTTACCTGCCTCTCAGGAGTGTTGTGAAGATTAATTAGTTAATGAGCTCCAAAGATGAAAAGTGCTGCATCATTGCTAAATATTATTGTTGTTCTTATTCTGTATAGATTGAACTCATCAATATCAGTATTTCAATTATGAATCTCACCCTACCATTTTTCAATTAGGCCCACTAGATCACGTTATCCATCATTCACTCTACCCTCTTGTGCCTCCAGCTTATTTCTACCTTTCTGTTTTTTTAGAATAGACACATAATGACCGTATGTGCCTGTAAATAAAGGATTCATCTTTTGTTTCAGAATGCTCCCATATTTTTATAATATTAAAAATGAGAGTTGTCAGAGGACTCTGAGCAAGGTGATAGTTCCTCTTCCTTTGTCTGGAATAAGATCTTCTTTAAAGTCTACTGTATTACTGTATAAAAATAGCATCTTTAGCAGAAGGTCTGTAGGAAGTCACATAACCAACTGGTCTACAATACCTCTCTCCTGTTGGATCATCATGATGGGGACAGACTTTTTAGCAGGGCCTGTTACAACAAGACAAGGGCTAATGGTTTTAAACTAAAAGAGGGGAGATTCAGGCCAGACATGACAAAGAAATTTTTTACAATGGGGATGGTGAAACACTGGAACAGATTGCCCAGAGAGGTGGTAGGTTCCCTATCCACAGAAACATTCAAGGCCAGGCTGGGCGGACCTCTGAGCAATCTCATCTAGTTGAAGATGTCCCTGCTCATTGCAGGGAGATTGGACTAGACAAACTTTTTAGATCACTTCCAACCCAAATTAATCTATGATTCTGTGATCATCATGAGCTGTTTTCTTGCCTTCTTCTAGGTGTTATCAGAGTTACCTTCGACTTGATGAGATCTTCCTTTACTCCTATTGATTGCAGTGCGTCTGTTGAGTGGAACAAGAAATAGGGATTTCCCAGAACTCTTTAGCTCATCCTGAAAATCTTCTCATGGTGCTGCTATCATGGAAGCTAGGAAGTACCATGTATTGTTATTTCCTTTAACCAAACTGAAGATGTGCCTGGCTGTACTCTTTGAGTTGAGTGGTCAGCCAGCACCACTGCTTTTTTTCCTGTTTATCTTTTTCCCTTTCATCCATGGTTCATATTCTGTCTTTGGATGCTGCTCAGTGTCATGTTCTCTAAAACGTGCTGAAAAGATACCTTTAAAATATAGATTTGCCTGGGACTCTGTGTCACCTAGTCCATTTCTTCAAGTTTCTGTCTTAATTTAGTCTGCACCATCCTGTTTGAGAAACATGGTGACCATTCCATAAAAATGATCCTCAGCCTTAACTTCTACAAGTTCCCTTGGTACAGATAGCAGAATATTAAAAGCAAGGGCTGCCATTCTGTAAACACAGCAGGGAGGCCAGGGATGCTCTGGTTTGGGTGCAGGGTTTCACTGTGCTGCAGTCTGTGGTTTCTGGCACAGCAGGCAAGGATTGCTCAGGTGCAACTCCAATATTTTAATTTCTTCATTGAAGCAAATCTGCATCTCCCTTAAAATCTGTAAAAGTTGAATCATTCTCACCACCCTATGAATGCACATGTGGGAGGGGACACAAATTTGGAACAGTCAGGGGCAAACTGCCTATTTAGATCCCAGGCAAGTGCCCTCAGACCAGGACTATAGTCTTGGCTGCCTTCTCTTACTCTCCTCAGAGCTTTTCCAGTTTGTACAGATAATTAAATAGTCATTGGGCCTGAGAGAGGGAGGTATCTACAACACTGCTTGCAGTGAGGCAAGGACACAATCAGCCCAAAGTGCTTGCAAAAGAGCTTCTAAACTCAACAAACCCTGTCAGATATCTTAACTCTTCTGTCTCATGTCTAGACCTTGGGAAGCATAATCTTTCATTGGAGAGGCATTGTCAGATCAAGCAGAAATTACGCTGGCTGAGCTTAAACAATGACCATATTTGATATTTTCTGCTGATTGAGCTGTCCAGTTGACTGGAAAGGGCTGACAGCAGAGAGAGCCCTGGTCTGAGCAGAGCAGCTCCCAGGCCAGCTGGCGAGGGAATGGGTCTGCGCCAGGTAATTATTGCCTAGTGCAGAGGTCGAAAGCCTCAGAGAGGCTGATGTACTAATGAAACACAAATGGGACATCTGTGTTCAGGAGTTCAGCAAAGCACAGAAAACAGAGCTTTGCCAGGATATATGTACTACTCAAAGCAAACTCACTTTCCTGAAATAAGGGAAACCCACTGAAGAGTAAAGGCATGAGAAAGCCTTTTGCAATGGACAACTTTTTGTTTGCACGACAGCTTAAAGGTTTCTAATGATTGCTCTAGATACTGCAGCATTACAGAGGGGAAATGTGTGCGCCCAAATAGCATGATTCATGGTCACTTGTGAATACTAAGTGGGGTTGAGAGAGGTAGTGAAAGAAAAGTTGAGGTAAATGAGATTGCTCTCTATTGACGTGAAAAATCAGCTTGATACTCGGTAGGTGGGTTGTTACTTCTCAATGGCTGTAGTTACAGATGCATATGAATTCAAGGTCTGAATTTTTGCGCCTCACATAGCCATGTCATTAGAGCTGTGTTTCTAAAGTTTCTCTGTTTCACACTGGCACAAAGTGAACGTATTAGATATATGCACGCACATATATTTGTAAAAGTATAAGAGAGCACTTTCTGCAAAACAACTACCAGAAGGCTCAGGGCCCTGACATTACTGAAAAACACTGTCATAGTCACATTTAAGTGGAGACTTAGGGCACATATCAGGTCAAAAAGTTTCAAGTTAAAGCCAGCACATCAAGAACAGCCTCTCAGACTGGCCAGGACTGATTTGAGCAGTTCTTTAGGGCCTCCTTATCAACTTCGCTTTGCGTTTGGGGATGTTAGTTACCCATTCTGGAGGTGCAGCATAGTTTGGTGAAGAGAAAGAAGTTGTGAGGCAGGGAGCTGAAATTCACCTTTTTGACTGGAAAACAGAGTTTAATTGTGATATCCTTCAAGTTTCTGCAAGCTTCACCGAAGTGGAGGGGGAAGGAGGGGCACTGAGGTCTGTGCAGGTACGCCTGTGTCCTTGATGCAGCCAAAGGCCTGTGAGTACCAGTCCTGCTACTCCCAGCAGTGCACAGGCTGAGTGGGAAGCACCAGCACCCAGGGCAGGTCTATTCTGGTGACCATGAAGCTTGAGAGACAAAAAGCCCCAGGTGCTGCTCAGCCTCACTGGGAGCTGGGGTTCAACCTTCATTGGTCCCCATGTGATTAGCTGGTCAGCAAGGAGGGAAAGTCAGGCTTATCCTTGCCCTTTCCCAGCTTTGTCCTTTTCCACTAAGTTTGCAGTGAGAAAGGAAAAAAAATTAACTTAGCTAGAGCTATTAATACTATGCCTGGATCTCTCCTAGCCACAGAGATCCTTGCTATGTTCCCCTACCCAAAGTTATCAAGGTGCCCTCAGAGCAGCAGGACTTGAAGTTAGGTGTCTTTTTCTGCAGAGCAGAAGTCAATATTTCTGTTGGTTGGAGGAGGTTCAGTGAGCCCTCAGGTTGTCCCTGTGAAGATGAGTACATCACTTCTCTAATATTTCGTTTGGGTCTCAGTGCTGGGTGTGAGATGACGTCTTATGCAAGATGAATCCAGGGCCTTCTGGCTGGCAGGCGAGAGTGTGAACACTGGCACAGAGGTCCTGACTACGAAATGTCACGAATGAACTTCGCTCAAAAGTGGTCTCTAAAAATAAATTACAGCAAGTGTAGCATAGGTGTTTCTTTTACACCTTCCGGGTTGCTGGTTCTGAACATTTTCATTTTGCCCATAAGCTATTTGAGGACTCATTTTAGAATTAATGCCTCCAAATATGAAGAATGTACGCATATTTCCTCCCTGATATTAAGATTATAATCAAGAATGTCAGGGTATAGAGTCTGTAGCACAGGAAATCTGAGCTAGAAGTGGCTGGTGCTGTGACACTGCCTCAGGATGTGACCTGGCCACCTCCCCATAGAGAGGCAGAAGGAGGATCTCAGGAAAAATACATGTTGGTTTTGGCGCTTAACAAGGGCATTCTTCCCATCCAGAAGCTGCTAATTCTCCCCCAACACAGAAAGGACTCTGTGGCTGGCTTCTGTGTGAGGCATAGCCAGTGTCTTGCACTGACGTCTTACAGTATCACTTGTAAGAATGGGGGCATTTGCTGTGTTCTCCTATTGCCCACCAATTTAAGTAATTGTGTTCAACGTATCGAAAACTTTATCCTGTTTTCTTAACTGCATGTGGTATTCCTTGTCTTCTGTGGTATGTCTCTACATCATGTTCATTTGCCTTGTTTGAGCGTTGCAGATCTTCAACGGCATTAACTGCAGTGATGGGCGAATTGTAGGTATTTAAAATTAAACATCAGCTTACTGAACATTATTTGAAATCGTTGTCTAAAAGTGGAATTTTTGTGCCATCTGTTATTGTAAAAATCCCCACCAACCTACACTTGGACAATGTAATGGGGCAAGTAACACAATGCTGTGTTCTGTCACCACTTTTAGGCCCTGCTTGGATTCCTTTCCCGTGATTCTCATATTACAAATTTTTGTAATTCAAGACTTTAGGAGATGATAACTTATGCTTAGTGATGTACTCTGATTGGCTGTCCTAGCCTGTTTCTTGCACGCTGTGAATGCTGACTGCTATACCGAGATTTTGGTTACTACATTTGTCTGTTTGCAGATAGGTATGACTTATCTGGAGAGGCAGCTAGATAGTGATGAGCCAGTGGCTACTGGATCAACTGGGACTTTATCCAAGTGAACACTGGATTAATTGCTAAATCTGAGAAAAAAGTATTTGGAGGAGGTGAAAGTGAACTCATTTTTTCTAATGAGAAGCAGCTTCTTTGGTGCTTCTGGCTCTTGAGTAAACTTGTGGGGGTAGATACATAAAATATACTTGGCTATTGCTGTGATTAAATCTCAACCCACTTGTTTGGACTACTTGTGTAGAAAAGAAAAGGTCTCTTTTTAGACTTGTCCTAGTCTTGGTGAAGGATGCCTGCCCTTTGTGGGAGTAGGAAAGAGAAATCTGGTCTGGAGAGCCCTGAGTGATAAAGCCCCAGGTGATAGGAAGAGCCAGGAGTGCAGCATTATGCAGCAGAGCTCTGGAAGCAGCCATCATTGGAAATAAAATCAAACCAAATTACTTTAAAGCAAATTCCTCTAGAAAAGCATGAAAGACTCAGCATAGGTGAGAAAGAAGGCCACATGGTCTTTTGTTTCACTACTTTATCAATGGGATGACAGGTGGGAAGCTGAAAATTAGCTGAGTTCAACTTTCTTAGCATTATCCGGAAGTTTTATCGTGTAGCACAAGGAATGATACCAGATAATTTAGTTCGTTCAGATACTTTTCCTCATGTCCTGCCTTCTTACTGACGAAGTTGGCTTCTGGTTACCCAACTTTAAACAAATTCCAGACACAGCCAGGCCAGGGCAGTCTGTGTTGACACACATACAAACAGCCACTATCTAGATATGAATTCCCCCCTGTTAATATTTGTGGGATTCTGTGGACACAAGTGGAAGGAGAGCAAAGTGTGCTCTATAGTGAGGATCTGTGCTGATCATTTGGCCAAGACAGAGACTGGCTGGATGTAGCCACATAAATTAGTAAGGTGACACTGGAAGTATGGGGTCAGCCCCAGTGAAAAGCTAAAGTAGACAGACATATGGACGTGGGATGCATACTGCAGTCCTGGAAAAGGTGGCTGTGGCTACCACTCAGGTGTAATAGGAGATCTGCTACTCCAGATATTGCTTCCTGCCTGCCCCCCACCCCTGCTCCTAGCCATTAGAGATGTGGAAATTTGAAGTCTGCTATTTACTGAGCATTGTGGAGTGTATTGCCCTCTTAGCCAAGGTTTATGATGCTAACTGTTCTCTCAGCTAAGTCTAAAGCTGGTGTAGAGACCAGAAGGTAGAAGCTAAAATAGTCATTTTACCTGCCCTATCTGTTGCCCTTCCCTCTGTGTACTGTATCTACAGTAACAATTTTCTTACATTTTCTTTCTAACACTCTCCTTTTCTTATACCTGAAGAGAAAAGGAGACATCCCAGACAGCCTTTTGGAGCCAGAATTATCTTAATTGAGTTAATCCAGATCTCAGTCCAAATCCCTTTGAATTATTGTTCAGAAGAAATGGTTAGCCTGAAAAATCTGGAGTAGTGCACAGTATCTCCAGCTGGGTGGCTTTGTTTAATCTACTCAGTGACTCTACAACACACAAATTAGTTCATTTAATATGAGGGAATGTAGATGAAGCTGGAATCGTTTGTCCTAACAGCTTTGGGGAAGATTATCAAAAGGAGCTAGAACTGGAGCCTAGAGAGAAGAGAAGGAAAACCTGTCCAAGTTCTCCAGACTGTAACTGTCAGTAGATACTACTGACAATGGTAATCAGATAAAAGGTTTCCCTATAGAAAAAAAGGGCTGAGAAGTGGTGTCCCTTCTTTGGACCATTCCTCACAGCACAGTTCCTGCTGTGTCAGAAAAATTAAGATATGTCATAAATAAAAATCTATTACCTGGAAAGAAAAATATGCCCACAATGCCACTTGAAAAAGACAGTTTGGAGGTATCAGAAGTCAGCTTGTAGGAGGGGATGACTTTCCACAGGCTTTCAGACAGCAGTTGCACCATTGGGTAAGGAGGATTCGGTGTAAGCTCCTCCTATCCTCGTCACCCAGCTGAGTTTTGGAAGCCACCAAAATCTGCTGTTGCTCATGTCCTTGCGCCATTCTCAAAATGGATTCTGGCTTGGACTCACAGGCAGTTTTTTCAAAAGGCTTTTCCTTGTTTTCACTGTATGCTGTACTTTGTGGTTCCATCCACACCGCAGAGGACAACATCCAGGGAACAACCATGTTTTAAGTCAGCTGTAAATTTTCACAATGGCCTTCCAATGAGCTTCTTCTTCCTTTATCTCCACATGTCTATCAGAGAAGTAACTGTCCAGCTGCTTCCACAAAGAGGCAGATCCTCACTGCCAGGAGGTGCTTGCCTTCCTCTAGTGACCATTTAGCTCCCCGTGGTTTGTTTCTCAGAGCTGCTTCAGTCCCTCCATCACCTACTGGCTCTGAAATCCACCTGGGGTGTGTGGAGTGTGGCCTGAGCAGCACCGAGCTAAACAGCTGCATTTTCATCATTGTTGAGGGCATGTGGGCACTCCTACCTCCCACCCTTTCCCAAAGGAGTGGAGCCCACACTCTCAGGGCAGCTGGTGCTTGGGTAGGGACCAGGATGTTCTCCTTGGTGGTGTGGAGCATCGCGGGTGCTACATCCCTGCAGTACTGCTGGGCAATGAGACTGGTCAAGGTTGATATGGAGCCTTGCTAGCTGAGAAACACCTTTATGTCCCTCTGGATGGCGACGCATGGCTTGGCATGACTCCTGCTGAAAACGATGAGTGAGGAAAGACTGGCAGTTGTGCCTCCCATTAAGTTCAGTGCAGACACAGCAGAGGCCTACCAAAGCCCTCAGAAGGAGAAGAGAAAGGGCATATTCAGCTTGTCTGATTTTTCTGTCTTTGCTTGTTTGAGGCTTTTTGGAGTGGTGTGTGGAGTACAGAGGCCTTTCCCACTCCTCAAATGAGGATAGCCAGGAAATAACTTTGTTTGAGGCGGAAGAAGTGGATTTCAGTGGTTTGGGCACAGGGCCAGAACTCCAATACCTGGCTCCTGACTTTGCCACTGGGCTGATGAAGGACTCGGAGCAGGTCACAGCACATTTCTACTCTGCCTGGAGAACAGGGATAACAACAGTGCCATTTACAAAATCCCTCGGACTATGGATGAGAAATGCTGTAATCAAATAGTAATGGAGGGGCTCTTTTTCCTCTCTTGATTTGTTTCTGTTCATGAATTTGCTGTCAATCAGTTCTATGGTGGGGTCTTCAGCTTTCCTTCTGGCTTGCACTGAGTACTGACAAAGCAGAGAGGAAACTGTTGCCATGTATCCAGACTCCTGAATACTGCTCAGCCTGTCCAGCTGCCAAGTGACCTTGGGTATTTATGGCAATAAGTGACAGACTGGAGGAAGGCCGTTTTGCTGCCTGAAGCATCGTCCATAGATACCATCTTTCCTCCCTTTACGCTTTCTCCATGTGGCTGCTGGGCCGCCAAGCATGCAGGGCAGGACAGAAGAGAAAAACGAGCGACCCCTAGCCTGGGGGGATGGAGGGGCAGCTCATTCCTGCAGCTGGTGCAACCCAGGCCATGGCTCTGTGACTCTCCAACCTGGGCTCTTCAGGGGTTAGGTTGCTCTCCCACTGGTCTCGCCTCAGTGCTGGAGATAGACAGTCACAGCACTACTTTGGAAGTTTTCAAGACGCAGCTGTTGATCTGGTCTGGGCTCAAGGCTGACCTTGCTTTGAACAAGAGCTTGGGTCAGAGGCTTTCAAGGTCCCTGCCAGCCTGAATTGCCCTCTGAGCCAAAAGCATCAGACAAAATGGTGAGTCACTGCTTCCCTCGGCTGGAGATGATGGTGATCGCGGCTGGCAGGGCCTCAGTGAGTTTCCTTGGCGGCACTGTGAAAGCACCTTGCTCTCCTGGCTGTGCTCTTGCCTTTCAGAAGTTAAGGATGTGAATTAATTTGGGGCTTCCTAAATAACAGGACTGGTGAAAGTATCAGGGATATTGACAGCCATGGCCTCTTTCATAAGTGCCTGTAGATTTAGGTACGGTCAGATTATTCAAAGTGCTGCATTTGCCTTGAATCATCAACGGAAAGGTCTAATTATGGCACTAAATTGAGAGGTGTTGAGCTTCTTTGAAACTTTGTCTGCAAATGTGGCCATGGGAAGAGAAGGACTCCTGGTGCTCTCAGGAACCTAAGCCTGAAGTAAGTGGGACCTGAGTGCTGCTGAAAGAAAGTCTGATGTGGCATTGGGTGCCTAGACCTTGAAAATGTGTCCAGAGCTGTATTTCAGCTTTGGCTCAGAGCTGTGAAAATGAGTATCAAAGGACACTGTCCTGTCTGAGCTGTCTTTCATACACTCATCATGCTGACATGCGTGATCACTTACCATGGAGCATAAGGGAGAGGAGGGCGACACCACGTGAAGGCAGCCAGGGGCCAGGGTGAGTGCTGACAGAGATGTCGAGAGGCTGAAGATACAGAAAACGCTGCCTGAGCCCAGTTTTATGCTCTGAGTAGATAGTACAATACAGAAGAGGAAAAAAAAATCATGCTCTGGTCTTAGAATAAATCATGTGCTTTCACTTAAAAGAAAAGCAGAAAGAACAAACAAACAAACAAACAAAAATCCCCAAATAGGCTTTTAATCTTCATAAGTGCAGATGATCTGTACATTCCACAAAAAAAGAGATGTGGAAAACACACACACACCTTTTAACTAGTGAGCAATTTAAAGACTAATAGGATTCATCCATAATTACATAGTTAAGTAAAATTTATGTATGAAGGAATTAACTGATTTCCCTGAGGGCAATATAAACCATAGAGACAGTGCTCTCATTTAAAAGTACCATCTCAATGTTAAAATACTTTGTCATTCTTCTGTAGCGGTGGTTAGGTGCTGTGAGAGCCACATGGAAGTTTATTTACTGATCCACAGACAACTGATAACAGATCTCTGCTTTGTTTGGAATAGAAAACTTGAACAGCTTGTCTGCACCTCTCCACTCGGACATTAAATCAACATGGCTCTATTAGTGGCCCTAGGATGCCAGCTGAGCCATCTCTAAGCCTGTCACCGTGATGTCTTCATCTGTAACCAGAGCAGACGTGAGCTCCTGGCAGCTTCAGGAGGTGACAACAAATCCAATTAGCTCCTCTCCATGGCGCCACAATACTACTGTGAAACGGCCTGACAGGGAGGGTGGCTGCAATACCCCGCACAGTGGGCCATATCCTTCGTATTTAAAAAAAAAAAGTCTCCCAACACTTAATTGCTGGAGTGACTTTCCAGGCGGCTGCTGGAACCTTGTGCACAATCTGGTCAGAAATGTGAGCTGTCCTGGAGGGCTGGATCGTGCACAACTTGGGGAGGGCTTTGTGAAAGGGTAAAATGCTCCAAGAGGATAACTCCGTGCCAGTGCTGTCGCACCCCTCCCTCACAAGGAAAATTCGGTCTGGAAATCATGCAAAAGCCAGCCCCTTCCTGCTGCAGTCCCATGTTGCACAGAGATGGGGACTTCTGGTGCCCGGAGGTGGTGTGTGTTCTGTGCTGTCTCTTTTGGCCACGGTGTAAGCCAAAAGCTGGAAGCAAACTCCCCACTCCAGACTTTGTCTCCTGGGTGGAAAGTGGGGGAGCTGTTCAGCAGATATAGAATTTGGAAGTAGACAATCTAGCAAAACTCTTCCAGTCCTGAATGGGGGGATCGATAACACTGCTCAGAAGCCGGAGCTTCCTTCTTCCCAAACTGGTTAGCTAGTGGGAAGAAATATTTCACATACTGATTAAAAGTTGCTGTTGTCCCATGAGGCATAATGAATTGAGTCATTCAATTATTTTAGGCTCTATCACTGGTGTGATTTTTTTTGCATTTTCTCACCAGGACTTGTATCTAACAGTGCGAGGCGAAGTAAGCTGTGGAAAAAATAGAGACTGAAGTTAGGGTTCTCTTGAGTGAGAAACTAAATCTAGTTTCTGCTGCTTTGTTCTTAAGGTCACAGGGGCCATCAGCGAAACCCAAGCATCCCTGGTGCTGAAACATAGTATACTTGAGGTGCAAGAGTGCTTCCCAGGATTTGTGTTCAGGTGTTTTCCAGCCACATTCACATAGGTAAATTCTAGCTCTTCCAAAGTGGTAAGTTTTAGGAATCATTGTAACCAGACGCTAATCCTAGAGAAATGATTAAAGTTAGTAACTAACTTAATTACTCTGCTTTCAGTGGAGTGAACCTGGAATGACATCAGGGTAACTGTGTTGCAGTCTTTAGTCAGACTAAATCAGACACCTCTGACAGTATAAATTCCGTTTTTTAAGGTGGAGACAATTTGTCTTTTACATTTCGTGGCTGTGTTAATGTGTAATGTTAACAGAACTGGTTTGCAGGTGCCTATGAACTTAGAGGAAGGAATGGTCCAGCAAAGCAACAGTAAAATGGTTGCATTGCTGCGTGTCTGCAAACTTGTTTGAATGGAGGATCTTCATTTCTCCAAGGACAGCATGTCTTAAACCCAGAGAGAAGACAGCATTCATCTGGAGCCTGGATCTGCCTTGTTTGTGTAGTTGCTGGTGATTTGGGTTCAGTGCAGAGAAAAACAACTCAAAAACCTGCAGAAATGGTGTTGAGAGGAAGCACAGTATTATTATTTCCAGCAACTTAAAATGGATATTTTTAACTGGTTCCCCTGATGCTCCACTTCCTTGCTTTAAAAGTGCAGTGAGATCTGGGAACATTTCAGCACTAGTCATGATTTCTGAGGATGGATTTCTCCAGGGAGAGCATATTGCAGCAGCATTTGCCTCCCAGAGCCAAGCACACACTCCAGTCAATGGGTAGCAGTTGGCAGGCCACCTCTCCCTTGTCAAGAAGCCAGTTGTACTGTTGTCTCCTGTCACATCCCTGAAGAATACCTGTGGGCACTGGCAGCCACACAGCTCATGAGAGAAAGGGAAAAAGGTGTAACTGGGTTAAAACAATTTTTTTTTTTTTTTTTTTAACAGAAGCAGCTTTTTGCAAATATACGTTGTTAAATCAAACCCATTCCAGATTAATTGGGCACAATATCTAGGCATGTGGCTGGTTTACAGAACAACCAAACACTCAGTGAGCCTTGGAACTAATGAACTCATTTTGGAAACCAGTCGAGTGCTGCCAGGCCCAATTATTTTCAGCAACATCTCTCTGCTACCAAAATGTGGCACTGTGGACTTTGTCCTGCCTGGTAAGAGCTACTCTGCTAGCTCACTGATGAGCACCATCCAGACTGCAGACCTTGAAATGAGCCTGCACAGTACAAAGGATACCATGGTCATCAGCAAACTGCTTTATCTTAACCAGAAATTAGCAGCGGTAGTGGTTAAGCCTAAGTTTTATTTTAAGCTAATTACACATATGCTGTGTGTAACAGTGCAGTAGGCAATTGAAGGAAAGCCTTGCATTCTTCAGGATGAGAATGCAAACCGGTGATGGGAGTTAAGGTCCTAGTTACTCCAGCTGCGGATGTACATGGACTTGCATCCATACAGCAAAGAGAAAATTTCAGGGAGAAATATTTGTAGTGATCTGGAGCAGCATGTGAGACCATAGAGCTGATTTGTTGGGGAAATATTCCCAGCACAGCTCGCATCACAGCCTGCTCAGCTGGTCTTATTTGACCACAAACTTCACAGTCAGGCCAGCTCCGCCAAGACAGTGGTGTCTAACGTAAATACTTTGCAGTGAGTCTGATTGATGCAGTTCATGAGTTGGCTGAGAATTTGCACTACTGTGTGGCTTCAAGGCAAAAATTTGTGTGGCTTTGCTGGTGGCAACTGAGTTTTGCTTTGCCATTTTAGGGAGACTGAAGGGATGGCTGCAAAGTGAAACTTGAAGATTGCTACTTCTGTACTGGGCATCACTGAAGCTTTTAACGAGCCCTTGTCCCCTACCCCTGCCTAAGTTACACACTCCTAATGTGCTCACAGACAACAGTGCCCTGAGCATGAGGACTTCCCACCCCAGCATACAAGGAGAGCTTGCTTTGACACTTTGGCAATGAGAAATAGGACATGCTTTTCTGTTGACATGTTGGTCTCCTCCTAAAATTCAGCTTTTACGATGAACTCAAAAAAAGGCTGGGCGTAAAACTCTGAGTCTCAGTGAGGTGTCCAGGCAGTGAAAATGTCACTGAGGTTGCAGAAACTTCAAATGCAGTGACAAGAGGAAGCCCAGATATATTCTATCTGGGAAATCAGTTTGAAGAACAGAAGACATTGGTAAAGTGACAGCAGAAATGTTTAAAGAGCAGGAAAGAAGTAGAGAAGATATTTGAGGGGCTAGGAATGGAGGGCTTACCTCATTTGATAGCTGAAGATGATAAAGGCACACAAGGAAGAAGGAAAGGAGAAAGCATGAGACCATATGCTTCTTAGGCAGGTGCATCAGGGAAGCACAAATATGTTTTATTTCTTGGAGTTTCTGCACCAGCTAGTAACATTGGCTATACGGAGCCCTCCAACCTATTTCTCTAGCAGACCATCCCAAACTGAATACACATCCTAAATACTAACTTTTTGCTGTTCTCTAGTTAGCAGTAAATACTGGTTATGTTTCCTGCCAAATCTTAATTCAGTAGAACCTGTATCAAAGCAAAACATATGGCTTCAGTTATTGGGAAGTTTTGGGAAAATTAGCACTCTAGATTATCACAGGAGCTGACAAACCAGTCTTGAGACATAGCTTTAAAAGGAAATTTGAGGACTGAAAGTCTTCTCTCCTCTGGAGGTCTCTGAGATACTGCTCTACAAAGATTTGGCAGCAAAACTGGAGGATTTTCTCAGAAAACCTTCACCAGCTCTCATCAGCTCAAGACAAGATCTGCCCTGTCTTGAAGGAGGAGTTCCTAAATACGGTTATTCTCTCTCTCTTTGTGGGATGTGGCCAGCTATGACTGAGACTTTCTTACTAAAATCACTGAGACACACACTGTGGAGGATGGTGTTTGTATAGTCAAGCATCAGCTGTAATTTCAAAGCTACTAATCAGAATAGCATGTCTTCTGAGCATTCCTAACCTGTTTAAAGGTTGGAGAGGCATCTCACAAGAGCTAGCATTAGTCAAACAGCTCCCTCAGTAGACAAAGGGTTTGTTCTGCTAGCTTCAGGGAGCCTATAGTTTAAAATCAAATGGATTTTGTTGACTTATTTTCTTTGCATGAAGTTTTAAAATATGTCAGAAGTATCTGCCTCTGTTGGAAGCAGATGGTGGTTTACACATTTGTGTCACCAGACCTACATGGCACTATATGATTTCCTCTCTTTAACTTGAAGAGAAGTCAGGTTTAGAAGCTACAGTTTTACAGTCTCTTGGGCTGTCTTGCAACTTTGGCTCCTGGTAAGACTGGAATCCAAGTTTTTTAAAAAAACATATTCTGAAATGGGACTCTTGGAAAAATATAGTGTTGTTATGAAGAAAATAACTAGCAAAGATGGTGGCACAGCCAAGACAATTTCCCCTTGGTTTTTGGCCAAACCCTCAAGTGCTTACGTAGATACCATCTGCCACTTCTCTCTGTGGTACTGCAACTCCCCATAGACTTTAGGGCTGCTGTAGGCAAAGAGATATAATTGCACCAAAAATCATTATTTGAATCACAACATTAAGTTTCACTCAGGACAACAGCTTCAAGAAACACTCTCTTCTTCCCAGGCTTGATTTTATCTACCCAGATGCCACCTTTCCCTGGCTTGTAACATTGCTGTGCTGAGTACTTGCATTACTCTAGTACCCAGGAGTCCAAGTCATGGACTTAACTCTTTTAGGGGCTAAGCACAACATCAAGGTTAGTTTTCTTTGGTGAAACAGCAAACAGAGCAAGGAAGGTATTGTTCAGTAATCCTTTTCCTAGTGTTGGGGCTTGCTCAAAGTGATGTTCAAGAGAAGTTGCCACTCTGAAAACCATTTGCCTGGCAGGTGACGGAGTTAGGATATTCATGCAAGATTATTTAAGACACATGGCTGGAGCAATGATGATAACTGTTTCTCCTCTTGAGGTGAGGATGGGTTAGATGGTTTGTTCTTACTTCTTCCCTAGCCTTGGCTCAAAAAAAAATAGAAATCTCTTTTGCCCCATGACACAGCTTCTTCAGAAGATGGGAGAAATGTCCCTCTCTGAAGCCAAGTTGCTTTGCTGTGTTTCCCAAAGGAACATACTAATGAAATATAGTGGAAATATCCCTCCAAAGAGTCTGGTGCCACGAGACAATGTAGCTCAAGGCCATGTGGTGGTACCAGCTCCCATTGCCCAAGCAAAAAGTGTCGTGTTCATGTGGCAGTATTGCGTGTGAGGAAACAAGCCCTGTGCCTTTTCCAGACCAATAGGATCTTCTGCATTTTGCAAAACCAGTGAGTATTCACACTGATTTTTGGGAAAGGGGTGCTTGTCTTGCTTTTACACATTTTCAGGAAGAAGCTGAGTATCAAAACCCTGTTAGTTGGGTTGAGAGAACCTTTCTTCCCATCCTGGAGGCTTCACAGCTCCTGGCAGCTTTGGAAACAAGCTCAACCAGGATTCAGACTTAGGCCTTTCACCTGGGGCTACATAACATTGCTTCCAGACCAATAAACCATTTTGTAGGTGACTTCTAAATATGCAAAGAAAATTAAATGATTCCTTCAAATATCCTTAGCCAGAAGAGTGGCTAAGGGTTATTGATTTTTTTTTTTTTTTTTTTTTTTTTTTTTTTTTCTTTTTTTCGAGTGCACATTTCTTGTTCATTTGAATGCTGCATCAAACCTGAGAGAAAAGGTCATGGTGCCTTTGGTTGGACTGGAATTTTCTGCACCAGCATTGGCCAAAGGCGGTCTGTCCTCTCACAGGTTTTCTCAGGTGATGCAATGGGGAATGGAGGAGGGAGAAAACCTGACGGACAAGCAGACAGATCAAACACGACACTTCAAAGAGGAGAAGAAATGCAAGAACGAAGCAACCCAGCACTACAGTCCCTAAATGCTATGCAACAAAGCAGACAACCCTCTACACATGGCCATTCCTGCCATCCAGAGACTGAGGCTGTATACATGAGATCTTACCAAAAGCACTAGGGAGTGGTCTCCAGTGACTACATGACCAGTTATTGCACTATTCGTGCTCAGACACTCTGAGGGGCTAATTAGTGCTTTTAATATGTAAATCAGAGCCTGAACAGATTAAATCTAGGGGAAAAAAATAACCCAGCTGGTGAATATGTTGTTTTAATTATTGCTCTAAAGAAAATATGGACATGGCTGAAGATGATGACAGAGACGAACCTATAATACTGCTTTATAGAAGTTGTCCCTGTTCATAGAGAACTAGTAGGAGCAGCATGGTGCTGAGCTGGAGCAAAGAAGGGGCAGCAGGAGCACAGGCAGGTCCAGCCATAGATCCTCCAGTCCAGCCAATGGAGATTTCAAAATCATCTTAGTGTTACTGCTAACTATACATGTGCCCAAAGGCTTAGTCAGGATTTGACCTTGCTGGGTGTTGTTGAAACACGGAGAAAGAGCTGTTCCCTGCCCCATAAAGAGATTTAGGAGGATGCAGATGGGGAGGATTAATACCACATGTTGTACTGTAGAGATGAAAGTCTGTAATCTCTTCACCTACAGATGTGCTTGAATCCTTTGTGTTATAAGGGGACAGGGCTTGGAAAGGAATAAAAATTGCATTTTCCCAGGCTGAGTTTGTCCAAAGGCAGAGGAGAGAAGAAAAATTTAGCTAGAATGAGTGGGAAAAAGGGATTAAGAAGAACTGAAAGAAGGAAAGGACAGATTGGATTATCACTTGTGTTTGATATAAAAAGCTGTAAGCAGGAAAGATGATATTAACTTTTGTTGAGCTGTGTCCACTGATACTGGAAGAAAATTGCACAGCAAGCCTGGACTGCAATCTTCTCTGCCAAGCCTGAGCTGAGAGGAGGAAGTTTGCTTTCCAAGAAAAACTTTTCAGAAAGGAGGGCATCTGTATGCCTCAAAGGCCTCTTGCGTTATTCAAGTCAGATCTGCCTTCCAACCCGCCTGAAGGAATTCAGAACAACTTTCCTCTGTGTCAGTTGCCGAAGCTCTTTTGCAGCCTCTAGTGAAGTGAACACTTTCCTGTGGATCAATTTTTAGCTTCTGTCAGTATTGAAACTCTGAACTTTTTTCCACAGAGCAAGGGAATAGCAGGTAATTATGTTCCCTTTGAACATACACGCCCTTTTATCTGTGCCCTTCTGCCTACCTGTCTGCCTGTCTCCTTATTTATCTGTGTATTGTAATTAAGGATTGGGAGTTGCAGGAAAGACAAGTTCCTTTTCCTATTCTTTGCCTCTCTCCCTCTTCATTTTACTAGTGTCTAGTATAGATCCATTGTTTGAAACAGATTATTAAAAATGTCTTTTGTTTTTCTCCCAACACACATATAGAGATACATGTACACATCTATCTCTATATATTTAGCCATAAGATTGTATATAACTGGATCTTTTAAGTCACATAACAGACTCCTTCATTAGAAGATCTCATTAAGTACTCCCGATCAACTATAAGAATTAGGTAGTCTGACTCATGTTACATGAGATGTAGATATTCCTTCAAGATAATTTTGGTAATGCCATTCAAATAGAGCACAATTTACCCTTCTTCAGCTTCAGTCTTTCCTCCTGTTCTTTCCATCCTCTCCTTCCTTCTGCTGCACTGTGGATGCCCTAGAAGGCAAAAGTGCCTCTCCAAAAACTCCTTTCCTTTAAACTGTATAACACAGTGGCTGTTAGATGTGATCTTCCCAGTGTTAGCTCCTCTTCTGTAAATCAAAAATGTCTTCAATGGAGTAAATCTGCATTCACATCACTGTACATTAACCTGTCTAGTTAAATTCTTGAACTCCCTGGAATGACAGAGGAATTAAACACAGGATGAGAATTTAGGAAATCTCTGTCTCCCATCTTTACTTTGTCACTTTTTTCCTCCGTGACCTTGGATAAATCCTTTGTGTCATGTCAATGCCGTCCAATGGCACACGGTGCTGGTATCTCCAGGCATGCTCCTCTATCCATGTTATGAAGTTCAGCACCTTGCAAAAGTCCTAGCTCAGTTAACACTGTGTGGCTGAGAGCTAACAAGTGCTGGTGCCATCAATGTGGAGCTTCTGATCGTCGAGTGAGCACGGCTCACAACTGGTATAGGCACACCTACAATGTTACTGCTGCCAGTGTAACTGTACTGCTGGTTTGTCTGTGCTTTTTGTGGCTAAAATGCCAATCACTTCTGTTGGTTTCCAGATCCGATGCCTTAGTACACAGACAATTCNCTCACAACTGGTATAGGCACACCTGATGCCTTAGTACACAGACACTTTCACTTACTGTGGACTTTGGACTTTCAGTACATACATACATAGACAAATAATTTTCCTCTTCTAGGAAAAAATATTACTCCTAGAAATTTGAATATTGTGTTTGTTTGATAGTCTTGTTCCCGCTGCTTTACCTTCGATACAGACCCCTTCACACGAGCCCAGCACTTCCCAGAGAGATCAAAGACAACCCGACTACCCTAAGGAGCTTTTGCTTTAGGTGTCATACAGCTGACAACATTTAGCAACAAAACACCAAGAAAGCAAGGGACGTAAAACAATGGAGGCTCCTTGTTTCCTCAGTGATTTTGTCACATTTTTAGGATTCCTAACATTTACTTTGTCATAAATACAGATGCATTGCTGTGGGAGGTGGGCATCAGGAGACAGCAGACACGATATATTGGCCATGGAAGAAGATTTTCTTTCTGATGCAGAAGGTGTGAATGTCAAGAAATGGGCATGAATAGGCATGAATGGGAGAAGAAGAAGTGGAAGAAATGCATTTGTAGGAGATGGGCTGGATAAATGTGACAGTAGTGCCCCTGTGTGTCTGTTACTGATGGTCACCGCAGTAATGCCCAGGGGGTGAGACCCTGTCATGTGGAGTCTTTGCTGGCTCCAAGCAGTTAACAATAGAGGCTGAAATTGGTCCTAGATCAAACAATTAGTTTGATATGTATCTAAACAACAATTTGGCTGGACCCTGCGTGAAGGAAGCAGGGTGCGTGGCATTTCCATTACGTGCCAAAGAGAGGTGACATCATGGATGCATGATGTATCATGCTTGACACCATGACTTGCCATCCTGCAGCAGAAAATTTCCTTCAGATGCTGTCTGTGTGCTTTGCACTCTCACCAGCTTCCACTTTTTGCCTTTTCCACAGAGGGATTAATGCAGTGTAATTAATTGCAAAAGGAATTTAAAAGCAGTTTTTAGCAGCACATGTGGTTGTCCAAATACCTTTGTCACTGTGCTCTAGAGCTTTGTGGCACAGCTTCCTACTGTGGTAACAAGTCCCACATATCTAATGAAAGCAAAACCACTCATGTTTTCTTTCAGCCACTTTCCCAGCAAAGAGAATTCTTTTGTCTGAGCTCTAGGAGTTACCTGGTACCTGCTTCAGCTCCTATGCAAGAGGAGGTCTTCCTGTTCCTACCAATGCAGGACTTCTAATTTGGGTATCCAGTAATGGTTAAACCAAGGTTAAAACCCTAAACACAAAAATCGCACTACCATGGACCTAGTAAGATGCATGCTGAAGTCACCATAAGGGCTGTGTGTGTCTTGCTCTTAATTTAGAACTTGGATAATAGCATGAGATTCTGTTGTTACCTTGCCTGGGAAACTGACAAGATGGTCCTTGCTTACACCATGTGTGGGTGACCCTTTAGTTAGCATTTACTCTCCGACATACGGATAGACTGATACCCCCAGCTGACTTGAACTCCTCTCATACGCTGTGGAGACTCCTCTTTGTCTTGAGCTAAATGTTGACAAGGGAACTCAATGCCCACCCGTGCAGCCCAGGAACACAGTATTACAACCAGAGCCCAAGGAGACATAAAAATACTGGTGAAAATGGCTCCTTGCCTTGGGCTGAACTTGTTGGGACTTTGGAGCTGCCAGGTCACGAGGTTAAGATGTAAATTTAGGGAAGCCACTGGTTATAACTTCTCTGGCTGAAGCTACAGCCCTGTAAATCCCATGCCTTCAGTGTTGCTGTTAGTGTAATGACTGATTATCTCCACGTGAGCCTACTTTGAACTTTGGATAGTGCGTTCCTTCCAGCAAAATCAAGATCTCTATCTATCTCTAAAACATGCTGTTTTTCTTGCTAGGTCTTGCAGACTAGGGCAGTTCCTAATTTTTCTAGCCATTAAGAAAGACAAAGATCCCACATCGGCTTGTTATTTTGTGTCCTCCTGACACAACAGACCAGACCAGACTACTGCACATGCATCCATTGCAGCTGATTTTTGTCAGGTTTCTTGTGGACTATGTCCAAGGGGAGAATTAATGACCCATTCTGCAGGAGATTGCCCTGTGATTCACAATGCCATGAAAGAAATCTCAGTTATTTTTGTCAAATTTTTGCATTCTTGTAATTAATAAACAGATACAAGCTGCTGAAGCAGCCAGTCCTCTATCATTTACCTGTAGCTAAAAATAATTGCTGGGAATGATATTTTGCTGATATTTCAAATTCGCAAATGCAACCGAATTAATTTGGTCTAGACATTTTCCATTTTAGTTTCTGTATACACATATATAAAATATAACCACATCCATATTTATAAGTATGAAAATGAATATATTTTGTACCTAGAAATATTCCCGTGTACCTCTTCACTTGTCATTGGGAAATACACATAGGACTCAATAGTAAGTAATAAAACCAGCAGAGGTGATATCCTAGGGTTTGCTGCCCCCACAGACTCTTTTTGTGGAGGAGACCCCTGACAAGGTGCATGTCCCTGAGTGTTGCAGGTCAGGTTTTTTGGCTGTTCTAAGGAGTAGCCCTGCACCACCTCCTCAACAAATTCCTGCCTGAGCACACGAGGATGCTGTTTCCGTCCTACGTGACAAGGGTGACCCATACCCATAACCAGACTTAGAATTCAGACTGATAAGCTATTCAACTTCCAGGATCTGATAACGTAAAAACACTTCAGCACATGCTCAACTTTAAGCATGTGTTATTGTCTCAAAGCCACATTGCCCAGTGTCTGACCAAGCAGCCTGGGCAAGTTTGCTCCCTCAGCAATTTACAGTGCCCTTCCTTTCCTCCTTTAGGAGGAAGACACATCTCTCTTCTTGCCAGCTAGAATTATGCCCCAGATAGTTAAACATGTAGTGTATTGAAAGCTAGGGACATTATGGCAAATAATACTGTCATAGAAAAACTCTATCTGAACACTGACTTTCTTCCTTAAAATATTTTCATTGCAAAGCCAGTCATTTCATTGTATATAAACATAACCTTAATGAATGAGCAAATGCATTCAGCTGTCCAGGGCAATGCCATGTGTATCTATATGTTTGGATAAATCTATGCACACACACACTCATTTATAAAATGTGTCTTTCACCTTACACTGAGAGATGTATAATACTTCCTGGGAATTGTATGTTTTTCCCCTTTATTACAAAACTGTAGAAAGCATTGTTGTATCTCTAACAGAGAACTACTTCATGCTTTAGCATAGCCAAGTGTCTGCAGGCCAAGATAAGCTATGATTATCCATTTTTCTTTACAAAATTAGTGATATAAAAGCACAATAAACCACCAACTTGTGTCAACAAGGGGGATAGTGGAAAGCATTTAGTTAAAAAAATGATAATATAGTAAGTATTAAGGGTGAAAAAATTGAATAATGGAAGGGGGCTTCTACACTTTTTTAAACTTGAAAATAATTTTGAGATAAAGATAAATTTCTGAAATTATGCGGAAGGATTTGCAAAAAATTAATTCAGTGAAAAAAGGGATGGCCAGTAGCCAGTAGCCATTTAAAGTTGATATTTACAACAGAACTGGAAAAAAGTACTTTAGGGGAAGCTCTCTATTCCTTTTCATTCAATATTTTTAGATCACTATTTACTGTCCAGAAAAAATGCCCTTGGTTCTACAATTTTTTCACAGGTAATAATTTTCAGAGGTTTGCTTGACACAATTTTTCTGTTAAACTGATTTTAAGGCAAAAGTATACCCAGTTAAATATGATATTTTTCTGTAAATTTTAAAACCTTTTTTTTTTTTTTTAAGCCCAGAACAAAACTGATTTTGTCCCCTGCTGGTGAGTTTTGCAAAATAATTAGGGAGAAAAAAAATCCTTCCACTGACATTGGCTCTTAAGTGGTAAATGTGAGGCTCCCACTGCTGCTTCTGAGCTTTTTAGAGGCTCAATATGCTCCTAACTTTGCACAAAGCCCAGCCTGAGGAACAAAGCCTATGGACCACCGCAGGTATTAGCCCTTTCCACAGCCTTCCCACTGTGGATGCATGCTCAATTCTTGGATAAATGCACCTTTTAAACTATATTAATGTAAAAGTTTTATTTGAAAGATGCCAGCTGTGGTCATAGCCCAGGTTTATTCATGTGGGACATTTACTGGGTCAACTTAATACTTGACTACTGCTTATTATCCCATCAGTCTTCAGGGACAACCCATGATCTAATTGCCCGGCATTTATGTTGCCCTGGCAACTACAAATACAGAGTAATAATCCTTAAAGGGGCAGTGTAGAATTTCATGCCCCTGCAGTGAAGTACACTTCATTTCCCAGAGCACCCTGTGTTTTTTAATTCAGTGAATAAAAATGTGTAATGAATAATTAATTATGTGCTTCGAGGCACAATAGCTGCCTACTTTTGAATATTCATCAGTGACATTATTAATTCACTAGAAATCCCAAGGAGCAGTGGGATAGGCTTTTAGCCTAGCTGGAGGACTTACAGATAATACTCTGCAACATGAACAAACTTTTTCAGGCAGACTTTTCTTTTGCAGAGTTTTTTAAATTTAATTTACATCTTAATAAAATAATAATAATAAAAAGTTCTGTGCTGGATAGAGCCAAGCAGCAGTGAGCCATAACTGACCACAGTAAGAAATCCAGCAGGCTGGAGCCTGTTCCTCCCTGACCCACCGCCATGCCTGACCGCTGCTATAGAACTTGGTGTGCACCACTGCAAAGAAGATAAACCTTAGGAGCAATTTGAGTAAGACTGTAGAGAAAAAGTAGATGGTCAGTCATAATTTCTAGTAATGTGTCAGGTTCTCTGGTGAAAAAAATCTTGTTTGCCTGTCAAAAAAGGAAACACCAAAAAAACTGCCTATGGTAAATAACTTGTTGTCAGGTTACAAAGAGGATTATTCTACTGTTGAATAAACCTGCAAGTTTTCCAGAGATAGGAGCGTGACTTTCCACGTCATCATGTCAGTATAGTGATGACATTCCATTTAAAGCAGGGGATTCATGCCAGGTGAAAACTGATGCTGAAGTGCAGAGAAAAACCGCATCATTTTCTTGGCAGAGAAGAAATGGAATGATCAGAAAGAATTCTAAGGTCTTTTTGCGAAGTTTTCATTTTTTTTCCCATCTGATTTGCAATGCCAATGCACTTGTAATGCAGTCTCTTTTCACCACAGATACCTAAGGCCAGATTCTGTGCTGACACAATTTCTTTGACTTGAGAGAGAATTTGATCTTCAGTGCTTTGGGCCAAACCTTGCAGAGCCCTCTTCTCACAAATAGTCCACCTTAGGGTCTTGTTGGGAATTTTTCTTCTGAGGAATTTTTAGTTGAAAATGTTATTTCTGCAAAGATCAAAATTCATGGTTACAGTCACCTCAGCTCCTATAAGGCAGCGCACTATCAGAAATAAATGTAGTTTAATCCTTGAGACAGTCCAACAAACCTAGAATATCTGTAAAAATCCTTCTTTTCCTCTAGAGTTTGTTCACAGAATCACAGAACGTCAGGGATTGGAAGGGACCTCGAAAGATCATCTAGTCCAATCCCCCTGCCGGGGCAGGAACACCCAGATGAGGTTACACAGGAAGGTGTCCAGGCGGGTTTGAACATCTCCAGAGAAGGCGACTCCACAACCTCCCTGGGCAGCCTGTTCCAGTGTTCCGTCACCCTCACTGAGAAGAAGTTTCTTCTCAAATTTAAGCGGAACCTCTTGTGTTCCAGCTTGAACCCATTACCCCTTGTCCTATCATTGTTTGCCACCGAGAAGAGCCTGGCTCCATCCTCGTGACACTCCCCCTTTATATATTTATAAACACTAATAAGGTCACCCCTCAGTCTCCTCTTCTCCAAACTAAAGAGACCCAGCTCCCTCAGCCTTTCCTCATAAGGGAGATGCTCCACTCCCTTCATCATCTTTGTTGCCCTACGCTGGACTCTCTCCAGCAGTTCCCTGTCCTTCTTGAACTGAGGGGCCCAGAACTGGACACAATATTCCAGATGTGGTCTCACCAGGGCAGAGTAGAGGGGAAGGAGAACCTCTCTCGATCTACTAACCACCCTCCTTCTAATCCACCCCAGGATGCCATTGGCCCTCTTGGCCACCAGGGCACAGTGCTGGCTCATGGTCATCCTGCTGTCCACCAGGACCCCCAGGTCCCTTTCCCCGACACTGCTCTCTAACAGGTCACTCCCCATTTTATACTGGAACCTGGGGTTGTTCCTGCCCAGATGGCCCTTGTTATATTTCATTAAATTTTTCCCCGCCCGACTCTCCAGCCTGTCCAGGTCTCTGGATGGCAGCACAGCCTTCTGGTGTGTCAGCCACTCCTCCCAGTTTGGTGTCATCAGCAAACTTGCTGACAGTGCACTCTATTCCCTCATCCAAGTCACTGATGAATATATTGAATAGTACTGGTATCAGTACTGACCCTTGAGGGACTCCACTAGATACAGGCCTCCAACTGGACTCCGCTCCATTGACCACGACTCTCTGGCTTCTTTCCTTCAGCCGGTTCACAGTCCACCTCACTACCCGATGGTTCAGACCACACTTCCTCAGTTTAGTTGTTACTCAACTATAATTCGTATTGGACTATTTGCAAGCCTGGCTCTTTATTTGTAAAGAAATAAAACTTTTAAATCCTTCAAAAGGCAATTGGTTTGCTATATCACAGACACATTTTTAAAAATAAGACCTGTAATCCACTGAGGTTCTTAATGGGAAGAAATCATTATGCCTAATTAAATTGAAAGTAGCTCAATTTGCATAAAGTTAACGAAAACAGAGCTTACTTGGAGCATATGCTTGTAAGTTATACTTAAACTAACTGCGTATAATAGGGTCTTCTCTATACAGGACTGAAACTGAAATTTTATTATTTTCAGAGTCTCATTCTCCCTTTCCTTTATCTTTGACCTTCTTCCGGTCTGTGATGAGCTGCACCAGCTCTGCCGCCCTGAAGTTCATTGGCTCCCTCATCTTTCTGTCATTTATTCCAACAGACACCTCCAGCAACAGCAAACAGAACTGCGCAAGTACGTACATTGGGTAATGCAATATATAGAAAAGACACCAGCAATTTTAGCTGCTTTCTTTCCTGTAGCAAGTTTTTGTTTTGTTTTGTTTTTTGTTTGTTTCTTTTTTGGTTTCGTTTTTTGTTGTTGTTGTTGTTTCGGGTTTTTTTGCTTTTTTTTTTCCCCTTTCTTTTAGGAGAAACCCTATTTAGCATCAATTTTAGCTATCAGAAATATTTGGCCTTATTTCCTGTACAGTCATAGTGCGTACACTTCAAACAACAGAACTGATACCATCCAGCTTGGTCACAGGTTAAACAACAGTCATTTTGCTCAGCAATTCAAACTTTCATTACGATTTGTAATGCAGTAGAGCACTTGGGCTATGTAGTCATTTATTGCAGTGATTTGCATTAAAGAGGGTGTCATTGTATTACCTCTTAGCTTTGGTTGAGATTAGAAGTAATATCTACATTTATCTTTCACTCCTAGGAGTATAAAATTGTGCTGATAATAACAATAATAAAGCTAGTTCCTAAAAGCAAGTGAACTCTACACAGCTTTTTTCCCTCTTTTTCTTTTTTTCATCTGTTCAAGTGGGGGAGTAGAAGAATCATGAATAATAAATATGGAGATAAGAGAACTGAAACTGGGAAATCAATTTACTGCAAAATATTTGCATATTTTATTAAAAGAAACTGTGCATAAACCCCACAACAGGGTGGAATGATTTATATTTTGATTTGATTTGTATACGTTATACCTCTGGGAGAACTGATGCAACTTAGCCATCCCTGCAGGACTTTTTTCGGGTAGGTTTTTGTTGTTGTTGTTGTTGTTTCGTTACAAATATCTTAGACAGGGGAGCAGTAGGTCCACATTGCAAATTTTAAGTCAGTTTGATGCTACATGATCTTTTTGGAATCTCAAACAGTCAAGCGTCCAGGACTGTTCTTAGCAAATACCCAAGACTGTATCCAGACTAACCCCAGGGTGTCTGCAAAACTCTGGTTCCAGTTGGAAGGCTTTCAGCTCATGCTTCTTAAGAAAGATACCTCAGTTGACCTAGGCAAGTATTTATAGTCTGTGAGTAGAAATGCACATCATTAACATACAGGAGAGTGCTTATACTCTCCTGTCTATATTTGTCTCCTATATATATTATCAAAATCCTGCCTAAAATCACAATACCTAACTGTTGAATTACATATTCAAGGTGTGCTGTTAAGGACGTGTTGGGCACAAAAGCAGGTTCTGGGTGAGCAGAAGAACTCAGGATGTTGCGACTTTTGCTGCGCAGGAGGTCAAGCGTCTTATCAACGACTTCTGGCCTTCAAATTGGCAAGCTCACCACTCATGAACAATTATGCTGTTTTTTACAACAATAGAATTAAAAAAAAATTGTTTGAGTTCACAAAAAGCAGTTGTGAAAATCAGGCTTGCTTTTCGAGCAAGAAAATATTGCCCAAATTCTTTTACATGTACGTGCTTCAGACACGAGAGTGCCCATCTGGTTATTTCGAGCTCTGGCTTTTAAACTTGTGTGGTTAGACAACACAAAACTTTTCCACTAAGCATGGAAATCCTGTGTTACAGCTGTCTTTCCAACAATAACTTTGTCAGTGCAACATACTTTCAGGGGCTGAAATTTGACCTGAGAGGTAGCAAAGAATAGGGAAGGTTGCTGTTCCATCCCATTTCCTGCCCAGAGAAAACACCCCTACAGTTTATTGGACATGCCACAACCTGGCATATACCGGACATTTTAGCATTTAATGAAGGAGACAGGAAGGTCGCACCATGTTGAACTTTTGCAAAAAAAGATTTTTTTCAAGTAATAATTTATATATATTTTTATAAATATATGTTTTTTCAAGCACATCTCAGAATTAGAGACTTTGAAAAGCAGCTTAAACCCACATAGCCCAATTCCACTCATGTCCATGAAGTCAGGGACTTCACATCAGGAAATCAGTCATAATATTTCAAGAGCAGCTTGAAGTCTTCTCATGTTTCAGTATTGGCAGTGACAATATTTCTAGCAGCTTCCAGGGGGCTGTAATTGAGACCAGCGAGAACATGAAAATAATTCCAGGCTAATTTTTACCCTTTATTGCTCAGGCTTTGCTTTTTATGGGGCTGCCTAAAGTTTTTATATATGCTCTTAGAAGGTTTTTAACTGCATATTGGATGTTTCACTCTTGGAGATCTGAACAGCTTCTGTGTGCTTATTGTATCAGTGAAAAGTGATGTGTTCTTTGTCAATATTAAAAAATGCATTGTCAGACATCTTATGGGTGCATGAGCAGTGAAATTCAGAAAAGCTCCATAATTAATCCTTGCCATATATCCAGTTTGTTCAGCTTAATTCAGTTGGCTCCTGAATGTAATTTGTATTTTCTGAAAGCTGTCTGTTAAGCACCTCTGCAAATGGGCCCTAATGATTTGGTGAGGGGCATTTCATAAGTACATAATATCACCATCACCATCATTGTGTATTTGAAAATTAAATTATATGTCTGTATGTTTGGTAAACCATGTAATTCACCATTTTCCTCAACACTGATGCATTCCGTAGAACACATTGTTTCCATGGGACCTTTAAAGGTTAATATAGTCCTCTCCCTTGCATTGTGATAGGATTAGTTTAATGATTTACTAATCCACTCATCCAAATAACTGTTCCAATCTATAGTCATCTCTGTATATTCAGATCTTTGTGTCTTTATCTGCTTCATCCTCATTCCATGTATAAATTATAGGGAAATATCTGAGACACTGGGCAGTAGCAGGGGACTGCTTTAATGAGATCAGCTCACCTAATCTGAGAATTGAGTGTGTGATACCCCCACATGGCATCACGGAGTAACCCAAAACAATGAGGGGAACCGATACATACATAGGAGTGGAAAGTATCTATTTGGTGGGAGAATTATCCTATTATGTTCTACGGGGCTGGACTGTGACCACTGGGTGAGTGAGCAAGGGACTAGGTGAGGGGAGTATTGGTAATAACCAATCTTGGGAGAAAAGTTTCATCTGGTGTTTTTATTGTTGTGTGTTTTTTTGTGGGTGTGTTGGTTTTTTTTTCCTTTGTGTTGTTTTCAGAGTTGCCAGTGAAGCATGGCACAAAGGAATCTGCAGGGTATGATTACGCTGTGTTCAAAGCAAGGTATCATTTGCTTGTACTTGTTATTTTTTGTTGTGACTTATGGATTAATAGTGGTCTTCCTATCTCTTCCCATGTCTAGAAAGTGCTCTTCCATCTCCGTTCCACTGCCTAAGCAAGGCCAAATTCTTCACCTTTCCATCACAAAAGCTGTTTGCCAGTTCTTGTGCTAGTTTTCAGTTTTGTTTTCTCCATGCTTTCCTCAGTTTGTTTCAGCCTTTTAAAAGGTAGGATATAGTCCTGTTCTCATGATAAGTTAAGACACCGCTTGGTTTCTTTTGGCCACCTAAGGCATATGCATCTTTAACTTATATTTGAAAAAAGAGGAAACCCTTAACATTAATGTGAGTTATTTGTATGGCTGTGTAGCTTTACAGGCAGAGAGTGGCCAGCTTTAAGTGTTGAACCTCACCAGTTGTTTTGTAATTTCTAAGATTTCCTTCTGAACTCAAGAAGCCTGGAAACCCTTGGTTGACAAGAGCTAAGCAGTTCAGAGAGCAGTAGAAGCTGAATGCTGTTGTCCTGACCCAGTATCTTCAACTTGAGTTGTCCCAAGCTCATGACATATGAGCTTTGATTGATTGATTTTTTTCAACCACTGACATTTGCAATGTCTACAACCTATTTGAATTTGCTTGCATCTAATGATGCCAGTGAGATCAGTTTTCATCCTTTTCCATAGTAGAGCACTAATTTGAGTTCCACCCCTCCATCTGATCAACCATTTACACAAAACTCATTGAAAATTAGTATATTTGATAGAACCTCTTAGGCAAGTTTGCTTGAAACTGCCCACTGAATTCCAGTGTTACAAAGAGAAATTAGCACACATGCATACACAAATTTGGAGAAGGCAGTAACTCTAATTTCCTTGGCAAATTAGACTAAGACAAAACCTGCAATGCTATGACCCCAAAGCCAGAGCCAAGCTGGGGTTTAATAACAGAACTCAGTGCATCTACAAAATCATGAAATAAACGTAGCCTTATCAGGGCCTGCCAAGGCTTTTTGGAACATGCTACTCAAAGTCATGGGAGGCAGTCATATGATCTCCTTGAATTACATTAGCATTTCTAAATCTAGTCTGAAAGCAAAGAACAGTGAAAGTCAATAGGAATTAAAAATGAAATACTGAACATTTTCTGTTTTGGGTTGATTCATTTAAATGCATCTGAGGGTGAGAAGGCAAAATTCCTTAATCCTGTTACCTCTGCTTTCAATGTAATATAAGAGAGGAAGCAGCACAGATGACAATTCCTAACCTTAAATGGAGTAGGATCCATATCTACACAGATGAGCTTTGCTTTACTTTCCCAGCTGTGTGGATGCAAAAAACCTGTGGTTCAGAAATTACATAGCTCTCTTGCTAAGTCAGCATGTTCAAGGGAAAAATATGTTGTCCCTCTCAGCTAATGCTGAGGTGAATTTACTAGTCTGGACACTGTCAGACAGACTACGTGGTCAATGTGGTCTTTGGCTTTTATTTGACAGCTTGGACTGGGTGGGGTGAAGTCTAGTCTGCCTACATGCGTTTAGCTGAATCAGAGAATTTAAAGTCCTCTTTTTGAACCAAATTTTAATGGAAAGCCAGCTTTTTCTGCAGACAGAACACAAAGTGAATTTTTACTTTCCGTTTACAATCAGCCCACACCAACTGTATGATTACTGTATATGGGGACTGTATATGAACAGGAAGAGGATGACTCTTTAGCTCTAAGACTGTTTTGAACATGCAGCTGAAGACTATTTCAAACTTGTGATAGCACTCATTTCAAATGGCTTTTGATGTCAAGTCAGTGATACTCACAAGGTACACTAATGTGAATCCTGGGCTGGACAGGGATGGACTGCTGCTATGTTTCTGCACAGTGAAATTCAGATACTAATGGGTTAGTTTGGTTTAAATTGTCTTCCTATTAGGGCAAAAGTTTGTCGGGACAATGGATATTTGTGACACTCTTATAGACTTAACATGGGAATGGTTGTTTCAGTTCTTACTGCCCATAGACCTTTAATACAACATTACTTTTCCTTCGCGCCTATGCAGCTACTCTCTCCTGCAGAGAGTGTCAGGCCCTCTCTGTTGGTTAAAGAACATTTTGCTGCCTCTGCTATTTGCTCCTTTCAGCAGCTATTGTGGACTGAACTCTCAGCCCTTTCACTGAGAAGTTATGATGCCAGAGCGTGTGGTTCCCAGGGTGGCATGGATGAGAGCAGTAGGTTTCTTTCTTATGGCCTGAGTTTGGCTAACACACCCTTGTTCCAGTAAAAAAATATTTTTGATGCATCCAGCACAATGCAGAAAGTAACTTGAGAAATTATAATGAAATTGAGAGAAATGAGAGTCAGGAAAATAATCCTGAAAAAATCAGGATAACTCTATTTCCAAAAGAGATTTGAATGCAGTAGCTGTGCCCATTAGCTGTTTAATCTGCCCCAAAGACCAACAGTTTTGGGCAGAAGGGGTCTGAATTTCAACTTTAATAATGAAGTTAGGGCATCAGTGACAGCAGCTTGGATATCTAACATTTAGAATTTGTTCTTGAAGTCACAGTAACAAGTTCCATATTTTTACTTCTGATTTGATGCCTTGCAGCAGCACATCCATTTTCTGCTATTAATGAGTTGACGGCTGGAAAACGTACTCTCAGTTGCAGTGCAGCCTTTGATTTCACAAAACTCCTCCAAATGCCTCCAGCTAATTGTGCTTTCAGTAATAAATTGTTGAAGAAATCTTGGCTTAGCTGAATTTACTTCAATTTGATTTAATTAATGTGTTTAAAAACACTATCCTGAGCAGCTTGGACTACTGGATTGCTTATGTTATTGCAGGACACTGCAGAGAGGACTGACGCAGAATTTACAGCCTTCTTTCACACCATCTATCACATTGCAATGCCATCATTTAAAATAATGGCATCTTCTCGCCTTCGTACAAAATGATTTTTGCAGCTGTGAAGACTCTGACTAACATGGACTTTGTTTATCATATAAAAACCAGAACTGAACATCGGTGGCATGTTCGCAAGCTTGACTGATTTAGAGGCCAGTCTCTATTACAGGTGGATTATAAAACTCCTGAGCCAGCTCTCTCTTTTTCAGTCACAGGCATCTTTAAGGTGATTTGTACCAGTATTACCTATTTGCTGTATTCACATGTTCTGCTTTGTCTCATATTTAGACTCTTGGAATTTACCCGTTCTTGCTTCTGTAAATTGAAAATCTGATGCCATCACAGCCAATCTTTTCCCTCTTCCCCAACCTATTTACCCAGCCCTTCTACACCGAGTAATTCTGGTGAGATCTAAAATAGCAGTTCAGTTTTTAGGATCAATCATGTATAGTCTGTAATTCTCCACTAGAGCTGTAAGGCACAGAGATGTCATAACATGGAATTCACAGATTAGTGTTATCTGATAATGTATGCGATCTGCTGGACAACGTGGTATCACACTTTAGAGACATGAAATTTGCTTGCTAGAAATAAAAAAGCCTTTGGTCCGAGGCATGGAGCTGTTATTTATAGCCAAATTTTAAACAGGAAAGCACTGTTGTCAGTTTTCTGCATTACCAAGAGTTGCAGAAAGCTTCACAAAACAGTCTTCCCAGATGTTTGATATTAAACAAACATCTGTTTTGAATAGAAGATATTTCACTCCCCTCTGCACCTCCTCTTTAACATACCAGAAAACGGCTGGAAAGAACTGTCACAGCTATAGTTTTATTTAGTTCTCTGAACACTGCTGTCCATAGTGTCAAAAACGCACCAAAAAATAACCCTTGGAAAGGTTAATAGTGGCCTTTCCAGTGTCATATTCTACACTTTATGTGTTGTGGTAATTATTATCATTATAGCTGTAAGGATGTCTAGTTATCTTTCTTAATCACATACTATAAAAAGTGCTTCTGAACACATATCTATTATTTAATCAAAATTTCACAGTTATTGGCATTTATGTTCTGGAAGGGCTGTGTTTATTTTCTATTTGCAAAGGGGAAGAGTGCCTCCCAGAAGAAAGGGAGACCTCCATCCATGCCCACTTTAATCACTGTCATATCATGTGACAATCTGTACTATTAATATCAGAGACAGCTAATACATGTTATTATGTCCTGTTGCCTTGTGCTTTTTGCACCCTAGGAAAGCACTTTCATTAACGGACTAAAAAAAAGTAGTGTGAGAACTGAACTGTCTTCCCAAGGCAGAGCCTAGTGTGAGAGCTCTCCTGCCTGGAACAGCTTGAGATGGTTCCAGGAATGCCTGGATCTAACAGGGTCAGCCATATACCTCAGATGGCACCTGTTCTCTCACCACTGCATTTTTTCTCTGGCCTTCCGCAATAGAGTGCTGAACCGGTTCTCCAGTTCCTGTGCCAGAGACCAACACCGGGTCTGTTCAGAGGACTCAGTTGCTACTGGTATCTGCTTACTTCTCTCTTAGATCACTCCTAATGATTGCCTCTTGTAAGACCGTCCACTCTGCCAGTTTGGCAAAGAAGACCTGGGAGGCCATCATTCTCCTACATCATTCACCTTACCCCAGCTGTCATCTCAGATTTCAGAAGAACATGGTGCCCAATTGTGCCTGCTGTGCCACAGCACTGGTGGGACACAGCTTCGCATGATGTTCCCATATACAAGAGCTTCCTGGTTTTCAGCCTTGTTTTGTGGGTCACCATTCACACTCCTTACTCTCAGTTGTCACTCCATGATTTTGGCGCTCATGTCGGCCATGGTAGATGTGTGTGCATGAGGCTTCTGTCTTCTGCGATATCTCTGTTCCTTGAGGTATGTGGATACCCTCCTCTCACTCAGTGACACTAACATCCATGGGTCAGAAAAACGACACATATCATTGCCAGTAGTGCTTGCCTCTGGCTGGATATCTTGTATTCAGCGTTATTTCAGTAACTGCAGTGCCCACAAAGAATTAGTTGCATTTTCAGCTTTCTCATGGTGTCCTTCAAATGCTCTCAGTTGGTTCAAGGACTTTTCATGATACCTGGAAGACTAACTTGACACCACAAAATGTCATGATAGTCATTATGTGATGCTGAGAAGCAGAGTCCTTCCAGCTGACACGCCTTCAGCAGTCTGGCATGGCTCCTGTAATGGAAATGGTGCAGGTGATATTGCTGTGCATGGACCTCAACTCAAGGACCAATGTGTCCTTGAGTTACATGCCCATACACCTAGGGCCATAGTCCATGAGGTGAGATCTCATTACGCTAGCTGCTGGATGAACACCAAAAAAGGGTTGCTTCACTCTGAACAACAAGTAGGAAACATACAGAGAGTGCTGGAAGGGACGCAGTAGTACCAAGAGACTGCTGTCAGGTGTCTTAGAGCTCCTGTGAATAACCTCTGATAGACATGTCGTAACACATCCTCCTCCCCGCAAAAAAAGAATAAAACCAAAAACCCCACACCCCACAACCCGACTTTGTTAGTGCTTTTCCATTGTCAAATGCAAACAGTAAGAGAGAGAGGCTGCTGTGAAGGAGCAAACCACGAAGTCCAGTCCACACTTCCTCAAAGAACTACTGCCTTACAACAAAACTGAAAAAAAAACCCATTGATGTGTAGACAATCCACTACTATTTGTATCTCCTCGTATTAGACACAAGTCTGACACATGTCAAAAAGGCCTTGCTTACAAAGCCCATTGGGAAACCTCCTGCCTATTCATATCAAAATGTACCTAGGACTCCTTCTAGGATATTTCCTTGGGCTAGTTACTCAAAGACACCAGACAGGACATGTTCTTCCCTGGCCTCCAAGGCAATTTAGACACAAAGGCCAGGCTGTTAAATGTACGGATCCACAGGACCCAGGTCCAGAGACTTGCTTTTCCAGGGGTCCACGAGGTGGTGCAAACCGTGTGCCTGTGCAGTGGGCTCAACATGCCCAGCTGAAGGACCACTTTCACACTGGTCTCTGGATATGGGTGTTACGAACCATGTCTTAGGACAGTGCTGTCATGTGAGTCACACTGTCCATTTCCTGGACATCAGAGGCTTGGAGATCTCACAGAGAGATGCTGTGCATAGTCTAGGGGGTTGTTGGACATGAGACATGCTGATGTAGCCATTCTTCACAGCACTTTATTGCCAGAGACTGGTAGAGCTCTGTAGTGGAATTTGAGGGGAAACACATCTTCATTGTGTATATTACATTTCCATGATTAACTATTATTAACAACAAACAATTGATAGGATTATTTTATTCTTTAGCCTTTAATCTGAACAATTTCATCTAGTTCCTCAATTATTAAAGTGAACTTGCACTTTTGTGCCTGTGATAGAATATGTTGACTTAGTCACAATACATGTTTGTCTGGTAGGAATAGCATGAAGTTCCTGATTTTCTGATTCAATTATGTATAGTTTATTTACAAACAGCCCAAAGTCAAGAATTACTTCTGGCTGAGGGAGTTTTTTTTCTTGTATTAGGACTCATAGAAATGCATATGCTTGTGAGCCAATTTAGTGTGTTTAAAAAAAAGCGAAGAAATATACTTTCTAATGCAAAACCCAATAGCAGTGTATGTGACACATCAGTGCTACTATCAATTCCATTTTACTTAACATATCTCACCATGAGATTATTCTTAATTTGAAAATAGCCATCCAGTACATTTTTCTATAATGAAAATGCACTTGCATCTTGTAGATATGCTAATAAATTTAACACAGATGTGCAGCCATTGATTATTCAACAACAAGATGAGCATATCTGCTGTAAAATATATTTTTTAAGGTAATCTCTAATAGTCGTTTCATAATAGCTAGGCTTTGCACTAATATGCTTGTCTAATGTCCCATTTAGATTCTTATATCCCAAATTAGTGATAAATCATGGGTGGAAATTTGTATTTTATATTCCTAAAGCATCAAAATAAAGTGTGACTTCAGCTGTATAGGACTAGAAATGACTAGTGACAGTTACACAAAACACTTGTGCAGACATCTCAGGAGAGGGTCTGTCTTTTGCCATAAAACTTTAGCAGAATTGCCCAGTTTTACGGGACCTGGTAAAATGATGTGAGCACTGTTTAACGCAAGCCAAGACAAAAGCACACTGAATACTAGTTCTATATTAATAGGCTAGAGTCAGCTCTGAGCAAGGCTGGAATAGTGTTGAAACCTTCCTGAAGACACGCTGACACTGATGCGCTTAGGGACCGTTGCTTCTCCTGTGGGCTGGGAACAGGAATGGGGGTCTGACAACTGCACCTAAACCAGCTGTTCTCAACACAGGGCACTTCATCTTCTAAAACAGAAAGTAAGACTGCATCAGGAAAATTTGTGGTTGACATGTATTGCTATATTTTGAGCACTAGATATCTCATTATACTCAGTGCAGTTGAGGAGCCTGGGATTTTCAACCTGTTTATGTTCCTGTCCCTTCACTGTCACACGGAAAAATTTAGAGGTAGGTTAGGTGAGAGGTTCCTACTCAGCAGGATGCACTGTAGCCAGATATTTGGAACATGAATAAAAAGAAATCTGCAGAAACATAAAAAAACAAGGAAGGAAGAATGAAAGTAGGTGCTGCATGGCATGGCCTGGGAAACTATGAGAGCTGTTCGACTTCATCCAGAAATTGTGTTTGGAGCTTGAATTTTCCTTCACGTGTTTATAGCTTTCAAATATAATTGCATTCATGTTTGTGAGATAACTAAAGAATGAAAGGATGGAACTTCCCTGCTGCACTTTACTTCCCTCAGGGTTTTCCAGAGTAGTTTCCTGAACAAATACTCAAATTCCAGTATCCTTTTCCGAAGCCAGTCTGTTAGCAACAGCTATTGAGTTTTAAGGCAAAAAAGCCAGGAAGGATTGGGTGGCACAAGGATCTGAACACTGCAACATGAGCACCTCATGCAGCTCCCTCTGGCTTTCAGCTCGGCATTCCACTATTTTAACCACAAACCCATCGGGAAAAGTAGACTTACAGAAGGAGGGATCAAACAGGAATATGTCTTACTGAATAGAAATCACTCATTCTTGGGACAAAACTTGCCTTTGCTCACTTTTAATTTAGATGCAAAGTACTTCTGAAAGCTATGTTGTCCATATGATTATCTAATTTAGTGGCTGGAGAGGGATTTAATGGAGAGAAGGCATATTATAAATGACAGTTGTGGTATTCTTAACACTTACAAGGCTAGTGGCAGAGGCAGTGGTGTAAATGTCCTGACTAACAGAGAGTTTAATGCATTAGTAATCAGAATCAGCACAGCAACATCCAGGACTCAGAATAACCAAGTTCCTACAAACACCACTATTTTCAGAGAGGTCAGGTGTGGTTCCCCAGCCACATGCACTTCTAAGTTGCCTAAAACATGACAGGAGATCATCAGTAACAGGAGATCATCAGTAACCAGTTTCAGATGGGCACGCTGCTCTTCTTTCTGACTAGAAAAAGGGAGAAATAAGAAAACCGGAGAACGGTATTTTTCTCCCCCTATTTCAATGATCTGGGAGGAAAACAGAAAAGCCACTTGATATATCCATGCCATCAGTTTCCTCCATTGTTCGCCCAGCCTGCCTTGGCACAAGAGAAAGCACTCAGACCTCCGAGTGCTTTGTACACTTCTCTCAAGCCTCTTTTCTGCTCTTCTCCCAGTGTTTCAAGCTATGCTTCCCAACTGTCAACATTTAAAATTCTTAATGATGCAACCTGAGGTTACTATGGCAACTAATGTCATTGCCTAGGTGGTGGTGATCATACAATGTGCATTGCCATTGAATTTTAACATTATTTTCCATAGACCTATGAAGACCACGCAAAGGGTTGCACTCTACCCCATTTAATCCCCTGAAAAAAAACACCACAACCCTAGCAGGCATTAGAGAGGAAGTTATTACAGTCTTTTGGAACATAGATTTGTACCTCGTTAGTACATAGAATTAAACTTGTGACTCTGAAAAAGGTGATATTTTAGATATTTATTTAGTGTGATCAATATACTTCTGAGCAGCATAATTTTTTTTCTGTCTTATGTAACCCTAAACTCTGGCTGTTTCCAGTGCAGCTCAGGTGTATTTACTTTAGAAAACAAACGAACTTCTATTCACACAAAATACAGGTTTTTTCTCTACACTAATCAACCAGGAGAGCCACTGAATTCTAATGACATCACTTGGATTTTCCTCAGGCAAACATCCTAATAAACTGCTGGCACCTTTTGGAGAGAAAGTAGAAAGTCAGCATTTTTGATGATTATTTCTAGCTTGCGACTCAGTTACCAAAGTGTGTGGTTACTCTTGGATGGGCACAGCATTTAAAGATGGGTACACAGGGATTAATCTAATTATGTTAGCTAAATTTCATTCCAATACATAATCTAATAAATCAATACATTTCCATAGCGGTGTTTCTAGGAATAGCTTCGACCCACAGAGACAGTGAGTCCCTCAAGGGAGATAGTGGAGTCCCTCAAGGGTCAGTAGTGGGACCAGTACTATTCGATATATTCATCAATGACTTGGATGAGGGAATACAGTGCACTGTCAGCAAGTTTGCTGATGACACCAAACTGGGAGGAGTGGCTGACACACCAGAGGACTGTGCTGCCATCCAGAGAGACCTGGACAGGCTGGAGAGTTGGTCAGGGAAAAATTTACTGAAATACAACAAGGGCAAGTATGAAGTCTTGCATCTGGGCAGGAACAACCCCACGTTCCAGTATAAGCTGGGGAATTAACTGATGGAGAGCAGTGTAGGGGAAAGGGACCTGGGGGTCCTGGTGGACAGCAGGATGACCACGAGCCAGCACTGGGCCCTTGTGGCCAAGAAGGCCGATGGCATCCTGGGGTGGATTAGAAGAGGGGTGGTTAGTAGGTCGAGAGAGGTCCTCCTTCCCCTCTACTCTGCCCTGGTGAGACCGCATCTGGGATACTGTGTCCAGTTCTGGGCCTCTCGGTTCAAGAAGGACAGGGAACTGCTGGAGAGAGTCCAGTGTAGGGAAACGAAGATGATTAAGGGAGTGGAGCATCTCCCGTATGAGGGAAGGCTGAGGGAGCTGGGTCTCTTTAGCTTGGAGAAGAGGAGACTGAGGGGTCACGTCATTAATGTTTATAAATATGTAAAGTGTGAGTGTCATGAGGATGGAGCCAGGCTCTTCTCCGTGACAACCAATGATAAGACAAGGGGCAATGGGCACAAACTGGAACACAAGAAGTTCCACGTAAATATGAGAAGAAACTTCTTCAAAGTGAGGGTGACAGAACAGTGGAACAGGCTGCCCAGGGAGGTTGTGGAGTCTCCTTCTCTGGAGACATTCAAAACCCACCTGGACACATTCCTGTGTAACCTCATCTAGGTGTTCCTGCTCTGGTTGGGGGATTGGACTAGATGATCTTTTGAGGTCCCTTCCAATCCCTGACATTCTGTGATTCCGCGATTCTGTGATTCTGTAAAACAGAAGTGAAAGCACAGTGGCCTTTTCATTCTTCCTAAGGGGATTTCTTTCTGGCTCACATCTCAGCAACAACAAAGATTCTGCAACCACTGTTTGTTAAAGAAAAGCAGATCTTAACCAGCCAACTTTTCGAGCTCTGGGTTGGTGCTGCTATCTGAGCAGAAACAAACCTACTTGCAAATTAGGACACAGCACTGGAAGGGGCCCTGAAGGTCATCAGCAGGCCCTCAGCTACAAGCAGAGAAGCTGTATAATCCCCTTCTTGTATGTATCAAGCTTCATTAGAAAACTAATTGCCTGGAGGTTTTGCCCATGATTCTTATACTGGAAAGTTATTCTAGACCTTGTAGCTAGAAGTCACTGTAAGCAACTTCTTTCATATTCTCTCTATATATGCATTTAGCTTTTTTTATCATTGCCAGTTGTACATCTGGTCTTTTCTTGTATAGTGAGGAGGATGGCTTTATATATAAAGTCAAAACAGGCATTTGTCCTGTGTCTAATGTTGATATTTTTGACCTTTTTCTCTGTCAATGGATGGTTTATTTGGAAGCTATAAATGTGAGGATGGGTATAGAAAATTAGCCATTACTAGAAAGAGATAGATACAGAGGCTGGTGAAAGAAACAGGTGCAAGGATTTTGTTTCACCTTTTAGATATGTCTGATTTTTCAGTAGCTGGAAGGTAGTTCTACTATAATTTACAGATTATTATAGAATGTCCTATAAAAATTTTCTTGTTGCTGGAAATAACACAAATTCTGTTTCCAGGGATTTTACATTGTCATTGTTGTCTCCCATATCTGAGTGATTTGCAAAGAACGTGCAATACAATAAGGGCTCTTACAGGCTCCATCAGGTCTCTGTCTGCAGGTCTGCGAATAGAGGAAAGTTTCAATGCTAGGAAGAGGCTCTTTGGCCAAGTAAAATTTTCAAGCTTTCTGAAAGGTTATAGATTTGTCTGTTCTTGTGCTGATTTGACTGAAAATGAGTTAATTTTCTTCATGCAGTTAGAAACCTTTCTTTTTCATAGCTAGCATGGTTGTTGTTTGATTTAGTTTGAGAAAAAGAAGATAACACACCTGGACAGAGGTAATGTTTTTAGTTGCTGTAGTCTGGGAGCCAAGGACATTCTGAGAGCTCTGCTCACAGGTGTGAGGCATCGAGGAAGGGGGGCATGGATGGGGAAGAGCTTGACTGACGTCCAAACTGATTAATAAGAATATTCCATATCATTAGCTTCATGCTTTGTATTTAAGGAGAGTCGGTATCTCTCATTAGCTCTTTTTCAAAGGTGGGATGGCAACCTCTGTTCAGGGGAGTTCTGTTTGGGACTTTCATTAGTTCGGCCTTTTGCCATCCTGACATTTTGCAGAGGCCTCTGGGCCTTTCTGCCTTTTTTTCTCTTGTCTCCTGGATCAGCTGTTGGGACCAGGGTGCTGCTCCCCAGGACGGGCTGCTTGGTGCAGAAGGAGTTTGTGAGGAATTGCATTGAATATCTTTTATTTTATATCCTATTTCCACTTCTATACAATTATTAGTAGCAGCATATTAGTGTTATTTTATTAAACTGTGTTTATCTCAACCCACAAGTTTCTCCTTTCCCTTTTGATTCTCTCCCTTATTTGGGGGTGGGAGCTGGGGAGAGTGAGTGAGCAGCTATGCTGGTTACATTGCTAGCTCGGGTTAAACCACAACAGTTCTTTATTTTGTTCCCTAGCCAGTTCATCATGCCCATAAGCATTTTCTCTTCTGCTATTACAGATTTTGTCTTGCTAGAGTTACAGACACTCCACATATTCAAGTTTGGTCTTTAATGTATCTTGGACCCACTGCTGGATCACTTACTGTGGTGGACTTTACCTATGATTTTTGTTTGCTTTCTTGTTTGTTTCCTCTCATCTGGATATTGAAATACGAAATTACTGTGATATTTCAAGTTCTTTTTGTAAGCTGCCTTGGCCAGCTCAAGACAGCAGCTACTAGGAATCATATTAGTGTTTAGTACAAGATCAGTGATCAAAAAGTTTCACACAAACTGATAATTAAGCATCGACACTGTACCCGAGAAGCTGTTGAAGTTCAGGCACTGCTACCTCCATAATGCTTTATCTCTTCTTCATTTACTGAAGGGTGGTGAAGAAAAATAATCTCTGAAAGAGTCAGTGTACGTTTTTTTTTTCTTTTTCTTTCAGCCTTTTCAGTCCCAAAGCCCAAGATGATGTTTCAAACATTCCCTGAGGTAGAGAATCAGCTTGAATAGAAAGAGAATGTATATCCATTCATTTTGAGTGTGAGCTCTCTAGTTCTTTCATATTAGGAATCCATAATGCCTGCAGACAATAAACACAATTGCAGGAGTCTATGTAGTATCAAAGCGAGAGGCAAAGTTATTTACAGCATGTCAAGGTCTTTCTGTGACAGTGTAAGAACACTTCGATAATAATAATATAGCACTTAGAAGTAATGATGTACTTACAAGTATAGATGAAGCACCTTTAATTTATTTGATAAAGTGAAAACTGAAGAGGGCAGCTTCATAGAAGCGTACACCTCTGGTCCTCACTTGCACTGAGTGTTTACTCTAAGAGTATGTGCACCCCTGCTGAAGCTTTTTCATTAACAAAAGAACTTTATAAATGCAGAAAACAAGATTTTTTTTCCAAATAGGGAAAATCTGTTCGTGGGCAAATACAATATGCATGTTATCTGTGGGTGAAGTTTCTAGCATCCAGAGGTCAGCTCTCACCTTCTGGCACAAAGGGTAAGTCTTGTCTTAGAAAAATGTCTCATGAGTTTCTTTCCTTAAGAGACAATCCGGATATGAAACTTTTAGGCTGGTGTTATTGTGTGTCTCCCTGAATATTTAAATTAAAATTCACCATGGTGCAGGGTGCAAATGTTATCCACACCAGGCCAGTTTGCCTTGCTTTCTGAGAAATCCCTTGAATACAGGATTTCAATTTGCCACAATTACTCTGTCATGTCGAGGGCTCTAAACTGCGAACATGTACTGCTTCCACCTCCAGGCTCTAATCTTGCCAGATGTTTTGGATCCCAAACAGGGATCCTTCTCTCTTTCAAGATTGTCTCTACACAACCGCTCTTCTCTAAATTCTAAGGTCTTCTCAATTCAGTTATGGTGGATCTGATTTTAATGGAAACTCAGTTTATAAGCAGCAGTAAAAGGGATGCATTTTCCTTTCTAGATCATACAATGGGGGAAAAGAACCTCTTCAACTGTTCTGTGAAATTCAAAATCAAACTCAAATGCTTCACTACATTTCTGTCACGCCATATACACGAGGCAACCTGGTGGAAGGCTCCTGCTTATAGAAATAGACCACATGTATTTTCAGGGACAATGAAGATGTCTGCAAGAACTACACTATTAAAACTGAGATAAGACAGGATGGAACTCACTAGTGACTTGGAAGTCCTGCTGAGATCTACAGGGGATGGTAACTGGCAAGTTTGGAGCTCTCGGTCATATGCTAAACCAGTTCATTTAGTTCTGGAGCTCCCTGTTTATAGTCTCTGGGGTTTCTGTCCAGGAGTTGGAACAGAAAAAATGTAAAATAAATGCAATTCTTTGGCGACCCAACATAGCGGGGAAGAATGCAGATGACAACGGAAGCCAGGGAATGGCTGGAAGGATCCAAGGGTGTATAAAAGTCTCAAGTTCGTGTGTGAAGTATGTTTTATAAGGAAAAACAGAAGACGAAAGAGTATGGATGTTACAGAATATTAGGTCAGCTTTAAATATTTTGTTTCCATTCAGAGAACAAAACCAATAGCTTGAGCCTTTGATAGCTCAATTTAGAGTTGTAGATATCAAATGCTCCCTCACAGCAGTCATCTGCTGAAGCAAAATCAAGACTGAAATATACCTGTATAAAAGGGAAGTTTAACAATAATTAGTATGAAGATAAATGGCCTGCTTTGGGTCATTCATCAACAGAACTAAAGGATAAATTTAATCAAGACATACTTAGAAGGAAGAGTTAGTTCAGCTTCAACTTGTGTATTGTACAGTGCTGCTTCAAAGGGGGACCATTTAAAGATGCAACCTGTTCTTTCCATGGTCATTGTTCCAAACCAATCTAATCTGCTGAGCATGAGCCAGCCTTACAAACCAGGCAAACTGCAGAGAAATCTGTAAATCACAATGTTATTTTTTCGTTCAGTTAACTTATTCAGATCAAATCAAAGCATGCAATCTGCTGATAACTATATTCCTCTAGTCGCACTTCCTTAGAAGACTAGTAATTTCCACAATGTTTGTCTTTTCCTTTTTTCTTTTTTTAAGTAACATCGAATCCTGGTAGCTGCAATAAAAACCTTACAAATATAACTCAGTACAAATGTATCTCTCTGTGCTTTCAGGTGTCCAAGTCAAAGATCAGAACTGAGACTAAGTGCAACTAAAAAGAGTCTAAGTTTGATGAAAAGTTCATTTCTTCCTTACCAGTATCACTTCTGTATTTAATCCATATTTGTTCACTTTAAACTCATGCTGATAAAGGCACACCGAACTTTTCCTTTTCCTTCCCCTTTCCCACACATCCAAAGTCCTCCCTCACACATCCTCTCCAAACAAGGAGCCAGTCAGGTATATACTGTGCATGCTTCTATAGGGAATTTTCTCAAGGCAAGCTAGGAAGTTTTAAGAAGAGAGGTGAAATATGGCAATTTCTTTTCTGGGTAACTACCGCCCCACGTGATGCTGCAAGATTTCAGTCCTCACCCACTGATGTGCCGTCACACCACAGGGCTTGGTGGGTCTATTGCTCGTGGAGCTGTGAAAGGGCAGCGGGCTGCTAACAAAGGCACGTGGAGAACAAGTCTCAGTCTGGCAGCACACAGTAGAGCTGAAATGCCTGGTTATCTGTATGTCCCCAGCTACAGCCCAGCCTTCCTATCCACCACAAGTGTGGGTGCACAGCAGCAAAAGCTGATATGGCTGTTGCTATGCTGCCTGCTTCTTCCTTCTTCTCTCTTTCCTTCTACAGCAAATGTGCACATGTTGGGGAGTGGGTAAGCACCACCCCACCAGCGTTATGGGGCACAGCTGTGCCAACCTGTGTTTATTTTGGCCAAAAAGCCCCACTTAGGACAGCTTAATTTCCATCTTTTTTCTCCAACCCAGCTTAGGTTTGTTGCAGTGCATTGGACTGTGGGTTTCCCTAGACTGCAGGAGACAGACGGATGTCTGGTTTCACAGAGCAGGACAAACTCCCTTCCTCACCTCTCTCTGTGCCTCCTGCTAAGGTCTGACCAGCATAGTGCTATGATGGAGGAAGAACAAAGGCAGAGAGGAGTGAGACTGGATCTGAAAGGAACAAAGCCAGGATGCCAAGGGAGACAGGATAAGGAGACTATCCCCCAAACCCTAGCCTCCTCCTGCTTTCCTTCAAGAAGTTTTCAAACTGTCCAAGGATTTTTCTTATACCATGTGCTCATCTCGTTTTTTTAGCACTATGTTCCCTCTTGACTGCCCCAGCATCTCAGATGACCCGTCTGACTTTTTTCTGCTGCTAATCGGTATGGAGAAGAGGTATCCACTGCCCCATATTTTCTGCTAAAGTTTAAGGCAACTGAAGAACTTATTCCTTGGTGAAATATTTCACACATTGAGCCATGCTAAAATTACGAGTTCTAACCAGTTTTGTCTAGGACAAACGTGTCTGTTTATTAAATTAGAAACACTAAACAGCATTCCTGGTTATTCCACAATTCTCTCTCGAATGGCTCTTTCACATCTCCTGCTTCCATATTTATTTTCTTCCTTTTCCAGCTCACTATGCTCAAGATCTTGGTAAAGACTTTTCATACCCCTTGAAGTCCCAAAGTTGGTAGTGACATTTTATTTCCAATGCTTTGATTGAGTCAACTAGGTCAGTACAAGTCATATGGACCATCGCCCACATGCACACGAACATGCTGAGTCAATAGCAGAAGGCTGCACCTCACAACACGACTCCATTGTTATTTTAATTTTCTCGTTCCACAAGTGCTCTCCCACCATTTCCCTCCCACTGCAAGAAGCTTTGCTACAAAATGAGCACAACTAACAGCGCCCAGGGCTGCTATACAAAGGAAAAGAAAAGCTGGGGGAAATTACTACAACCTCTCATGTCTGCGGCAACTTTTATTATGCCACTTGACACAGCTTGAAGGAAAACTAGAGATTTCACAAAAGGCAACATTTAAAAATAACCTCTTTTTTTTTTGTCAATTAAATCTAAGTGTTTAAAAAACCTCAGCATTGACAAGGTTTATTTGTTTTTCTTTTCTTCTTCCCCCTCCCACCCCTCTTAAAGGGAACTCTGAACAACATGTTTTCTTCTAAGCCATATACATTTCATGCACTCTAGTACAGAAACATAAAACAGGGATACTGACTTGATCCAACCATTTCCAAAATTGTCTGATTACTCTGAATAGAAGACAGCTACAGCAGTATGAAACACTCAAGTGGGGAAATCTGAGGGACTAGAGTAGGACTGGACATAATTCCAGGGGTTCCTTCTATCTGAATAATGCAAATGACACCCTATAACAAATACTCTCTTTGGTTTGACTTTCAGTGCCTTTGTCCCTGCTACTTTCAAGTTGACATGGTGCTGCTGACCCAAATGTCTCATAAACTGAACTTGTTAATCATTCAAGCCTCTTCAGAAGCAACGCACTGAACAAGGAAAGCAGTATTAAACCTGCAAATAAAAAGACTCCAAACTTCTGGGATTGCCTAATCCTGCTTCACATCACATGAAGGCCACAAAAGTGTTTTCACATTTTAGTTGCTGTCTTGATAGAAGATGCTATTAATGCTTCACATTCTATCCTTCAGAACATCAGTGCAGACAACCACAGTGCACATAGATAGCTGAGGAGATAATTTGGAAGTTTAAAAAAAGCCTTGGGACTCATGATCCCAAATTATCTAGAAAGCCCAACACAAGGATAAAGAAGAAGTGAGGAGAGTAGGAGGCTCCAAGTCAGGCCAGGATCCTGAAGGGCCCGCATCTTGAAGAAGAGACCCAGGACCTGTGGGTCCTAAATGAGCTTGATTCACAAATGGCATTTCCACTTCTTTGCTTAAAGATAGTTGGAAGGTCCTTCTGCAAACACGTTGGGAGAGGATATGCTAAGGAAATGGCTTTCCATGCCCCCAGCAGTTCAAGACATCGTTTTGGTGGTATTCTAGGAATATCAGACTACACAAATGAGCAGGCAGTTACTAGAAATCAAGTTCATGTGTGATTGTGATACCCTACATTTGCAAAGCCAAGTTATGGCCTTTATCTAAATGGCTGGTGGAGACTGATGCCAGATAGGAAGGGATCGGCATTGATTGCAGAACCTAAAGAGTGAACTTCCTGACCTTCATATTTAAAAAAATTGAATTCAGCATTAACAGGGAATTTCCATGCATGCTAATGTTTTCTTTTTAGAACTAGTGTGGGTTTTTTTAGTTTACTTGTGATATATGCATGCGTTTAACTTTGCCTTAACAAAGCTTTTTTTTCTGGGGATGTAAGATCATTATCACTCCCATTACATACTCTGTAAATTATCTGATATCTCTATGAGTATATGTCATTCAGCATATTAAAAAAATAATATTTCTATGGCATGCTGCAGGGCCGAACAAAAATAGATTTGTCATCTCTTTTCTTGCAATAGAACACTTTCAGCATTTTTTTAATGCAATATATTATTCCCTTTAAATAAGAGACTGAGGCAGAGTTTTTAGTTTATACAAAGCTTTTCTATAGTGATGACCTTTTCTGACCCTCTGTAAAAGTTAAGCATTCACTAACAACCAATAGAGATGATATCTAAAAATAAACGTCTGCATACAAATAATTGTAACCCTGGGTACACATTTGGGTAAAAAAAAGGACATTTTCAGGAGACACTTCGTGACAGCCTAAGATGAAACCACTACAGATGAAAATGACAGATTTTTATTGTTGTAATGCTCCATTCATTGTTTACAATAAATGGGTTATTCATCACATATGACAATGAGGTCATTTGGTTTATTTGAGAAGGTGGGAAACTTAGCACCAGAAAGACTTGAATTGTTGTTCCCAGCTCTGCTGCTGGCCTTGAGGGTCAATTGGAGCAAGTCATCTTGCCCTGTGGTGTCTCTGTTTCACCATCCATAAAGCTGTCAGATGGATACTGGTCCTTTGTAAGGTGTTCGGAGATCTGATGAAATGTGCTGTCTAGGAGACAGGTATTATTGCTAATTTTGAAAGGATTAAAACTTTTGTATACAAGTGGTACCTGTGTTTAGTTGTAGGATTACTGTGGTCCTATGTGCTAATTGTGTCATTGGGGGAGAGGCTTAGTCTGTCATTTCAAACTGCTTGGTTACCTGGAAAAAAATAGGTGACTGCCTCTAGAAACATCTCTGTGCTAAGGCCTTTGCATTCATGCCAAAGGTTTATTGGGGAAAAAAAAAAGTGCCCATGGCATATCATTAATTCGATGTTTCTAGAGGTGGTGTACTTTTTTAGTGCACATCTGACCAGTATACCTCTGGCCAGCCCATGGGAATTCTTGGATAAATGGAAAAAAATTCCTCACACTCAGTAAATGTGGCCAAGGAACCCTGAACAAGGGATCAAAACTCTCCTACATATCTGCAAATCCAGATACTCACAAAGATGAAGAATTTGGGGTGTTTTGGAGTTTGTTCTTCCCCTGCTTTGCATAGAAATGGAGTCACTGCATTAGTGGACAAGGGAAGAGCTACTGATGTTACGTATCTGGACTTCTGTAGGCCCTTTGACATGGTCTCCAACAAGACTTTTTCCTCTAAATTGGAGAGATATAGATTTGATGGATGGATAAGGAATTGGCTGCATGGCCAAATGCAAAGATTTACAGTCAATAGCTCGAAGTGCAAATGGAAAACAGTAAAAAGTGGTGTCCTTCAAGGGTCTGGGATAAATCCTGTTTAATATCTTCATTAATGACATAGACAGTGAGGTTGAGTGCAACCTTAGCAGATTTGTGGATGACACCAAGATGAGTGGTGCAGCTTATTTGCTTGAGGGAAAGTATGACATCCAAAGGAACCTTGACAGGCTTGAGAAGTGGAGTCATGTGAACGAACCTCATGAAGTTCAACAAGGCCAAGTACAAGGTCCTGCATCTGGGTCAGAGCAATCTCCAATATCAATACAGACTGGGGGACAGAGGTATTGAGAGAAGCCCTGCACAGAAGGACTTGGAGATACAGACATGAGCTGACAACGTGTGCTTGGGACACCAGAAAGCCAACGATATCCTGGAGTGCATCAAAACAAGTGTGGCCAGTAGGTCGAGAGAGGTGATTCTGCCCCTCTACTCCACTCTGGTGAGACGTCACCTGGAGTACTGCAGCCAGCTCTGTGGTCCCCAGTACAAGAAAGACATGGACCTGTTAGAGCAGGTCTAGAGGAGGGCCATGAAAATTGTCAGAGGGCTACAAATACTTTCAGGGTGCTGGAACACCTCTGCTATAAAGACAGGATAAGAGAATTTGGGTTGTTCAGCCTGGAGAAGTCTGCAGGGAGACCTTATTGAGACCTTCCAATATTTAAAAGGTGCTTAAAAGAGAGATGGAGAAATAATTCTTACCAGTGCCTGTAGGGGATGAGGGGACATGGTTTTAAACTGAGTGAAAGTAGATTTAGACTGACTATGAGGAAGAAATTTTTTACTATGAGGATGGTGAGACACTGGAACAGGTTGCCCAGAGAAGTTGTGGATGTCCCATCATTGGAATTGTTCAAAGTCGGATTGAATGGGGCTTTGAGAAACATGATCTAGTGGAAAGTGTCCCTGCCCTTAGCAGGATGGTTGGATCAGACATCTTTAAATGTCCCTTCCAACCCAAACCATTCTATGACTCTACACCACTATTTCTCCTGGAAATAGAGCCCAAGTGCTTGCCACAGTGGGACCACGGCTCAGCAAACCTCCTACTGCACTATCATGACCAATTTATGGGTGTTTGATTTCAGCTGCTTGCTCCTACCCCAGTGAACCGCATCCTTAGCTGTATATTCATTGAAAAATAAGTGTTTTCAACTCAAGTCAGCTGAAGGTGAAAGATGGTGACAACTCCAACACTGTCACCTAGGAGAAAGAGTTGTGGACCTGTACTACTGTATGTCTGAATCAAACCACAAGAATAATAGTAAAGACTAAGAGTAAAAAGCTGCCCTCTGCCTTGGTGTGAACTATCTAGATCAGAATATAAAGGAAGCTTTTTGGAGGTGACTGGAAAGCTTTAATTGGAAGAGAAAGTATTTTGTAAGTGTTATTTTTTTTTGAGTATGTGGTGTCACTTTTGACAAAGTTTTGCATCTAAGCTAATGTTTTCATATTTTTTTTCCTCTCATAGCATTTTGTGTTGAGGAAAAAGTATTAAAATTTATTGTCACTGTTAACATAGTTGTTCCTTGCTACTTCTGATTCAACATTAACTTAATGACAGCAGAAACATCCTATTACTTTGTTTTACATTATGTTTCGTTCTATTGTATTTTTTAAATCATTTAAGGCAGCTGGTACATAATACATATTTAGATATTTGTTTTCTATATCAAAATGCCTCCACTTCATGTTGAAACAAAAGTTTGACATTAACTCTTGCTGAAAATGCCAAACTGTTTAATTTCAATGCAACAAGAGACACATTCAAAACAAAATACAAGCAAATCGTCATGCAATGTCATTACCGTCCAACGAAGATATATATTCATCTGGAAAAGATAGTATTTAAAACTGTACTATGTAGTGGTTAGACTGAATTATTTTTACAGTAAGCTAAAACCAATAAAACACGAAATAAATTATGTTACTATTTTAACAATTTTATCATGTCATGACAGAATAACAGCATAACACAGCTTTGAACTGTATAAATCATGTTATGCATTTTGACTCCTGGCATGTCCTAAAGTAACACAAAAATAATCTAAAAATGAAATTAAATATTACAATAGCCTATGCAGATATGTTTCAGAACTTTTGGAAATATAGCCAAAATACCTTTTTTCAAAATAAGAACAAATTAAAAACACACAAAATGGAAAACGTAGGTTTCAAATAGCTCTGCAACTGATCCCACTTTTCTTCTACACATGGTGTGATAAAGCCCGAGGTCTGCTCCCTGATATGCAGGGCAGCACAGACGAGGCTGCCAAAAAGCCATCGCAGTTTGCTGTCAGTATATGTCAGCAGCAAACAGCTGTATCCTTCCTTCTAAGCATCCACAACAAGAGAGGTGGCACGCGAGTGTCCAACAGACAACGTGCCTGGCGGGTGGCTGGACCTTAAAACATGAGCAGTGAAAATGGATGAGAAAGAAGAAATTGGCTCTTACCTGGAATTTATCTTATCAAGATTTATGCTTACTGGGAGGTGTCTCAGGTAACTGATTTAATTTAATGACAGTGAATGGTAATGACTGCTGCTTATTAGTATAAATTTTGTTTAATAGGAAGGCATTCGGCAGGTGCCAAGTAACTGCATGGTCAGCTGACTCTGTCAGGTCAAATTAGACTCAAATTATAGGTTCAATAAAAAAATAAGTGTTTTCTGGTGCTAACGCCAGCAGAAATGTTTTCTTTTTTAAATTCAAAAGCAAAAAAATATATAAACGCACAGCTCAAAGAAGACTTTGCAATCACAAGATTGGCTTCACTAAGACTGGAGTAACTTCGGTTTGCACTTGAGAAGGTCAGCAGGGTAGTGTGAACGTTCTTTTGGCTTCTGCCACAGCAGCATGGCACAAGCTTATTTCCATGCCTACAGTTAATGCGATACCACAGCTTTGGCTGCTGTTCTAGCTACCTTAAGTGTGTCCAGAAGGGGCTGAAAGTCAGGCATCAGGCAAATAAATTACACCGTCTCGTCTCTGTTGTTTTATAGCAGCTGCAAAGTACAGGGATAGAGCGGCCTAGAAATGCTCTACGGTCTGAGCTCTTGTAATGGTCTTTACGAGCAGGTTGCCAAGTGTGGCACACGCAAACATTGCCCCATCTCAGCCCTGTGGCTTCCTTTCTGGTTGTGTTTTACTCCAGTGCAGGTGCAAGAGTGGAATTAGGGATGGTTCTTCTGGTTACAGGAACGAGTTTGACTCAGCTCCAGGCGCTGCAATTCTGGGCCCACCTGAGTATCGCATGAGAAAGTCAGTTACTATACTCAGGTGATCATATTATTGTCAGGCACTTTCGAAGCAATGAGGAGGCTATTTAAGAGCTCAGGTAAGTAGATAGCTCAACTTTCCTTATAATTTGTGGTGGGTTTGGTTTGTTTGTTTGTTTTGCTTTGTTTGTTTTCGTTTGTTTGTAGCTGAAAAGCACTCAATATTCTGCAAATGCTACTCCTTCATAGTGGACACACTGTTTGGAAAACAAAGAATTTTTCTCCTAACTGGTCCACACCTGCAAAGGGAGTCTCTTCGTGCTCATCTGAAACTGCTGATCTTTCCCAAATGATTCCAAGACGGGCACAGTGCAAGCCCAGAGCTGGCAGCAGCTCCACTGTCACTGCTGGTATTTCAGCAGCAAGGTAAGTACTGACAGAGCACAAGAGGGTTTCTGGCTTTAATAATTCAGCAATTAGAATTGAAGTAGATTAGAACTGAGAGAGTCTCTTGTCAAGAGTATTAATGTTATCCTTGACCAGTATTGCAAAGATTTAAGCTATTTCTGCTCATAGATAAGAATCTAAAAAATGTGAAGCTAATAGAGTGTGTGTGCAAACTAGGGCAGGGGAAAATTTAAGAGGAAGGAAAGGGATGATAGAGGCATAGAGGAAGAAAGAGAAACACAAAAAGAACAAACATTTTTAATTTATTACAGTTTTGTGTACTGAAATAAGCCTTTTCAGCCACAAAATAGTTTTAACCCTCATTTGCCAAAGTATATTTCATCAAGAAGTAGAGCAACTTCAATTTAATCTCTTTCAGTATAAATCGAAACACTTATTAGTAAAGGTACCAACATAAATGGCTATTTTACAGTAGCTCTAAAATCTGTGGATCAAATTTTACGCTTACCTACCCCACATAGATTGAGTCCACCTGCTGGGATAAATTCTTCGTGAAAAGATACTTGAAGGATAATAAATCCTCTTTCTTCTTCAGTGATGCATTAGGTATAAGATGACTATAATTTCTCTTTGTAAGGATTCTTGCTCAAAGAAGAATTCCTACTTCCAGAAAGGTATAAACAAAAGCGTGAGAAAAATTAGACCAAGGCATGAAAAAAGATGTAATCATAACAACATTGTATATTTTTCTATTATTCTGATTGTTCTTGAGAGAGAAAGAGTGAGAGAGCAAAAGAGAAGCAAACAAAACTGCTAGCCCCCAAAATTTACAGGAAATTAATAACAGCATCTGTGGATTTTTTATAATAGTGAAATTTTCCCTGCCGTTCTGAAAATAAGAAGAGTATAAAGGCACCGAACATCAGTTGGTGTAAATCATCATAGTTCCATTAAAAGGATGAATTTGTCCCAGTAAGTTTAATAAGAAAAAAAATATATTGATCTAGTGCTGGACAATATTTGGAATGTACGTGAAACACACATTTTGATGTTTTGTTTTTATTACGATTCCTGCAGCATCAACCACTGGGAGCTTTCGGGGGCTCAGAAACCTTTCTTGTCTGAGCAGATGCTCTGAGTGATTGGGGTAATGTTTTGCAACTGTTGGAGCCTGGACACCCACTGAGGGAAATCAAGTGGGAGACGAGCACCTTGCAGGGTTCCGAAAGCAGTGTTTGTTAATGCCTACCTTGTCTGCAACCCCGGTGGCCTGAGGGGACACTGGCAAGGGTATCGTCTTGAGGGCTGGAAGCCAAAACAGGTTTTCAGGGGCCTCACTATGCTCTTGGACCTCTCTGGTTACTCAAGGCTCTAAGTTACTACTTGACGCTGTCAAGTATAAACCCACACCAGATAACTTCATGATTTCTTTGACTACAGAAGTGAAAATGAAGGTGCAGGATCAGAGAGCTGTGGTTGCTGGAGCTGGGGCAGCAATGTAGCAGTAGTGCTGAGCATACCTGGTCAGAGTCTCTGCCTTCCAGGAACAGGACCACAGAGGATCTCTGGGCCAAGGAGCATAGGAAAAGTGCAGAACCTCCACTGACACAGGGTCCTCTGCAACAAGTACGCATGGGCATTACTCTCCTTTGCCCCTCCCTCACTTCTCTACACAAACCTGAGAGAAATAGGAGCAAAATTGATGATAGAAAAAAGCAAGAAAGGAGGCAAGACTTTGAGGACCAGTATGGAGGAAGTAGAGAAGAAAGGTCTGGGCGAGCAGAGAATTTAACGGGCACTGAGATTTGGGCAAACATCTAAGAGACTGGGATGAAGCCGAAGGTGCCACATGGCACACAGTGAGACAGGAAAAAGAGGAAAACCTCTGCCAAACAGTGCCAAAAAGATGGCCTGTCCTCCTGGTGGGGTCTCCAAGTCCCCAGCTCAGGGCAGCATGACGTGCAGTGATGCAGAGCCCGCCTGATGCAAGCCCCCAGCCAGGCAGGGAGGCAGAGGGGACATGTCCGTGTCTGTCAGAACAGCACGTGTCAGCCTCGTCAGCCCTCGGTGTTTGGCAGGTTGGTGCTTGCTGCCCTCTGAGCCAAAGAGACTGCCTCTTGCTGATGACTGTTGGGGCTCCTGACTGAACAAACCCCTGCAGATAAGCAGGTTCAACATCAAATGTATGTGCAATAATTATTTTTTCTACCTGCCTAATACAAGGGACAAGACAAATAAATTGGTTAGTAGCACTCTGTGGCTGTGCCTCACTTTTTGCTATTAGGAGAATTGCTGTCCATGGCAGCGGGCATATTTCTGATATCCCAAGCTGCTTTATCCAGCTCTTCTGTCACACAGCAAATGCGTCCAACCACTGCCTTTATACCTTGGTTTCCAACCTGTGGGCTTCTGAGAGGCTGTCTAGCAGTGACCCAGTTTTTAATTTTCCACAGCCTTTTTCAGCCATTGAGATAAATCTAGACTGAAAGATGCAAAGAAAGAATGAGTAACCATTGCTGAAGGTTTGATAGAAAAATCAGAGCTAGAAAGACCATAAATTCTCTGTTTACAATGCCAGTCACTCACAGCATGGCTCTATTTAATCACTGCACATGTGCTTTTAAAGCCCACAGTCTTCTGGAAGGACATTATTAGCATGAATCACAGGTTTCAGTGTGAGCTGGTGAGTACCTCTTGTTCATTTACAATTGTATTTTCACAGTGGGTGGGAAAATGTTGGAAAAATCACCAGCAAACCTCCAAATGTCCACTTGACCTAAAGAAAGAAGAGGGTGTGTTTTTGGAGGGTTTTATTTTTTAATGCTGAGATAAGGGAGAGAGTGGCCAGTCATATTGGCTGGATAGGACCTTCATGCTCGGCGTGAAGCCAGGACAGTGCTGTACTGGAGTGACTGGAGATGCAGATTTGCTGAGAAGTGGATGGAAAAAAAGGGGCTTTTGTGGGAATGAAAGGACCTTCAGAGAGAGGTAAGGCAAAGGTGGATGATCCTTTACCTTTCTGAGTCCATATCAACTGTTCGTATGAGTCTGGATTATTTTCATGGATTAAGAAGAACTTTTGTACAGTGCTCCTGAATTGAAAGGTTTCTTAAGAAAAGGAGGAGAAAAAAGCAGATGTGCTCCTTGAAATAGCTGTTCCTGTCAATATGTCAGATTTATTAATAAAAAACTTTCGGATGCAAGTTTTTGTATTCTCAGAGACATCTGTAAATTGCTGAATTTAAATATCTCTCTGGTGAGGCCCCACCTAGAGTCCTGTGCCCAGCTCTGGAGGCCTCAGCACAGGAAAGACATGGACCTGTTGGAGAGGGGCCTGAGGAGGCCACAAAAATGATCAGAGAGCCAGAACACCTCTGCTGTGAGGACAGGCTGAGAGAGTTGGGGCTGTTCAGCCTGGAGAAGAGAAGGCTCCAGGCAGACCTCATTGCGGCCTCTCAGTATTTAAAAGGGGCCAACAAGAACGATGGGGACAGACTTTTTAGCAGGGCCTATTACAATAGGACAAGCAGTAATGGTTTTAAACTAAAAGAGGGGAGAGTCAGACTAGACAAGAGGAAGAAATTTTTACAACGAGGGTGGTAAAACACTGGAACAGGTTGCCCAGAGAGATGGTAGATGCCCCATCCTGGACATGTTCAAGGCCAGGCTGGACGGGACTCTGAGCAACCTGATCTGGTTGAAGATGTCCCTGCTCATGGCGGGGGGTTGGACTAGATGATCTTTGAAGGTTCCTTCCAACCCAAGATATTCTATGATTCTATGTCTTTTTGACTCTTTTCTTGAATTCCTGCTCTGTTTCATGCTCTTTCTTCTCCCAATTGTGTTGTTATTTTACAGAGTATCCAAAATGTTTTTGAGAGTGTTTAATAGAAGTTGATCTAAAAAAAAAAGAAAATCATTATGTGAGTGATACAGGGGGGAATTTCAGCATACAAGAGCTGTACTTGAGAAGCTGTTATCTATCTGGTTACAAAAATCCAGGAAATTTTGAAGCACAGACAAGGAATAGGTGTTTCTGGGCTTCACAATGGCCCCAATCTTACAAACTGCATTGCACAACTAAATTCTTCAATTGAAATCAGGTCTTCAGTAAGCCTTTGTGCAGATGAAGGAGCTTGCCTAAGTGGTTTCAGGATCACAGTTGCTGCTTGGAAAGAGGGTGACCTGGGATAAGTCCCTAAAGACACTGCACCAAGTGGTTCCCTCAGCCACTCCTCTATACTCTACTTGAATTCAATAGGATCTAAATCTGTAGCTTACTGCTTATAGTCAACAAAATCAGTATTTCAAGCATGATTGAGAAAGATGATTATCAGCGAAACACAATTATTTTCTTCTCAGACTCTAGCTCCAAAAAATAAAGTAAAATAATCTCAATAAACTTATAGTAGTATATGAAGAGATTAAGAAGGTTTTATTAGATTTTTAAAAGACTACATCCTTCATTATTTATTTATCCAGAACAGCTTGAGTTATTTCAAATTTACTCAGGGTTGGAAATAAATAGAAATTTTTAGTAAGAAAGAAAAAGCAATAGAAATTGCATGAGACCAGGAATTGTACTGAACAAGTGAGCTGTCAGTGAGGGCAATGAATCAAGAGTGATACGCTCCATAAGGGAAGGGAAGGCTGAGCAGGGAGATAAAACTTAAAAATGGTGTCACAGGGTCAGGGTTATGCAACAAAATCAGAAAGCTTCTGTATGCCATAATAGCACAAATATATATATATTTCTCTATATTCAAGCAGTGTTAAACTTCTTGGAATTGTAACTCAGCTGTCCAGTAAAACCCTAGTTTACTTAGGTTCAAGATTGCCCAAATGTAAATTCTGCCAATACTGTGACAAAATCATTCAAATAAGTCTCATCTGCATGCATTAACCTCCTTCCCTATGGCAAAAAGCCTTGAGCTGGTCCCTGAATTTACAAATCTCTGAGGTACAAGGATAAAGAGCCTAGTAACCAAGTGGAGACAGATGCACACTTCTAGAGGGTGGTTGAGATCTCAAGGAATGAATTATCATCTGGGATGTCCTTTCCCCCTCTGTTGACTACTCAGAGAGAGCCAGGAGTTGCAGCTTTAGCTTAGGCTCCTCTGTCAAAGTCAGGCGGCTTCAATGTGGCTCACGGTGCCTCCTCTTCCCTGGAATCTCTCCTTCAGGATATCACCAGGTAAAATGCACACAGCTGGTCTACACAACACCTCAAAAAGAGCTGCAAGTCTTAATAGGGAAGGAATCTTGTTCAACAGACAGAAAAATCTACATATTTAATTTAAACTGTGTTTTGTATTTTTTGCTTATTTAGTCAGGAAAAATTAACTATTTAAGATGTGTAAATTCCCATTCAGACAGGAATTACTTAAAATTTACATCCTTTTCTGTGCCTGTATCCTGAACTTTACCACCACAGTGTTATTAGCCTAATTGGGAAAGGGTGGTGCTGATGATGAGTCCGAATCAGCATCAGCTGCTCCTTTGTCTCATGGTATGAACCTATGCCCTTCTCCCAATGAGAACTGAGACTATATCTGGTCTTGACTATTGCTGTGTTATTTCTAAAGGACTTAAGGCTTACATACTGTAGGACAGGTTATAAGGCTTCAAGGGAGGCCTATACTAGAGATAAGTCTAATCCTGAAATACTCATGCTTGTCTTTGTTACGTAGGCTAAGCTCTGTAAGTGGTAAACAGTCTTCTGGGGACATTCATGAGTTCAAATGCCTGCTACAGATGAAACCTTTGCTTGCAGAAAACTAAGAAACAATCCTCTTGCAATGAGAAGTCACCATCTGGACTATTAGTGGGAAAACAAGAAACTGGTTCAAATGTGCGAAGAAACTTTTACTGAAAATGTTGGGTAACTGGGGCCACCAATCTCATAGTTCTCAAAGGGACAGGAGACAGATGGAGAGTTTCTACCAAACAAACTGTTTTAGAAATGACTGTAAGGAGGCAAATATCTATGTTCTCCCACAATGTATGAGGGTTGGGAGGGATGGGGACTAAACTGATTTCAGAGAGGCTGTGACATTGCTTTTTAGGGGAATACTGATGAGTCAAAGGCTTAGTTTCATTTCTTGACCTCGTTGCATTACTCTGTTCAGTAGTATCTAATCCCTTAATGATTTATCTCCTTATCCCAGTCCTACGGAATTTTGCTTTTAAATTTGCAATTATTAAATGTTTATTCTTTTCTAACTAAGTGAATAATGTGCTGCGACTTAATACTTTTGCCTATAACACAGTCCCATGGTGTCTGGGGGTTATACTATCAAGTCCAACCATGTAACTGGCGGGTGGAGTTTTGAGTGTATTTCTCCAGGGATTGTATTGCACAGGCCACAGATGCAGATAGGTTCCCAGTTCCAGTACTAATTTTAGGTAAAACAACTCGTTTCTATTAAGAACACATTTTCGGAATGCTCTTCTCTTCAGAAGTTTCATTAAATTTAATTGTCCTAAGACAAGGATTATTGTTATACGTATTTCTGTGTTTTGGGAAAAAAACATTTAATAAGTGTCTTTTACTGAGTAATATGTGCCAGCAGATGACGAACCAGCTAAACTCCCTCTTTCACTGTCAGTAGACTTAGTATAGCTGTTAAAATCCACTTTGCTCCTGGCAAAAGAAGTTGTACTTGGCATAATGCAGGAGACATGAGTGGTCACCCAGACTCTGGGAGGTTCTTTTAATGGTTACTAGAAAGATGTTGGATGTGAGATGTCCTACTTTAATCAGATAGCTGATTCCTGGTATTAGTTGTGGGCATTGCCAATGCATTAATTTCTGCAGCGGAGCCAGCATCCACGTGAATTAAAGACCACAGACACTGTACTGCCTGCTTAGGAAGAACATTCCATGGTGAGCAAGACATCTTTTTATTGCCTCAGTCCTTGGCAAACATGGTCTTTGGAATGGTGTCCGCTTTAATGTAGACCCTGAAATAAGTAGGCTTGCAAGGTAAGTTATTGCAACTGTAGCTGCATGTGTTGTGACCTCAGTATTCCCTGGCTCCCATTTTACTGGATTTGTAAGAGGTTTGTGTCTGTAATGTTTAGTATGAATATTCATTGCCTTGCTCCACAGCAAGGGCTTATAATAGGGCATGATAACTAGAGAGACTCATATTGAAAATAAATAAATTATCTATACAGAAAAGCATTCTAGCTAGCCATATATAGACTCTATGTTCACTATTCTGTGGTTTTGGGGTTAAATCTGAGGACTTGAAGCCACCTTCTTTTTATATGTCCTTAAGTGTGTGCTGTTTAAGCCCTGAGTGATTCCCCCTAACTGCCTCTCTCCCGTCCCCCCTCCTTTTTCCTTTAAACAACAAAAACAAGGTCTTTGCATTAAGAATAAGATTGACCACAGGCTATTTTAACATGCCTCAGCAGCCACCGTCTCTCCCCTTTACTTCCTGTCACGTATCCATTTCTACTCGTGTGAATCAATCATACCCCTCATTTATAAAACATGGCAGCTATATAAGGAATTAATATAATAATTAAAGGAAATATTATTGCAAGATCTAAATAAATATAATTATCACATTTCAAATGTTCATTCCAGTTAAAAAATTGACATCAAGAATTGTTCATGTTCCTTGGAGAGGGTCTTCAGTACTATGTATCTCATGGGTGTCATTGGATGTAATTGTTGCCATGCTAAATATTCATGTATGAATAGTCTGGAATAAATTCTCTTGTAAATTGACAGAGGGCAAGTTAGAACTGTCCTTGAATCTCTCATCTGCATCCTCATTTTTGAAAAACTGTCTAGTTTGCGTGTGTGTGTGAGGGTACTTGGTCAAATTAAACAGAGAAGGCTTTCTGAAATAGTCTGCTGCTCTCTATCACCTGTTACTAGGACCGGTTATTTACAACAAGTCAGTTGTGAGAGGTAGAAGCTGTTTTAATATGGTTTATGATTGGCTATGGTTCTTTAAGTTGTTGTGCCTGCTGGCCCCACCTAGCAGTGGAGCCGGCTCTCCCAGGCAGCCAGTCAAACTCTGTGTGGTACCCGACACCCGAGCACGTGGGACGGTGAGACAGGGAGAGAACTTGGTGAGGGTCCCACAGGGAGGTTAGAGGCAGAAACTGAACCCACATCTCCTACCCACTGGTTTCAAAGTCATCTAGTCCTTTTCCTAGCTCACTAATACTCTGACACAAATAGTTTGGGTACAGATACTGATAGTCAAAGCAGAGTATTATCCTTTCCGGTATCTAACCCTCTCTACCAGGTGTTGGCAGTTCTTATTAGTGGGTTTGGAGGTTTGGATTAATTTGTCTGTCCCTGATTTGGTGCCACATAACCTGAAGCTTTCACCATTTTATCTTTTCTTTCTCCCTCTTTTCCCCTCTCTCTTATAGCAGTGTGTTGTCTTTTTGTTTGGTTGTTTTCTTTCTTCAGTATTGATTTTGCTAACTCTTCTTCTTTTGCTCAATGTAGAGAAAGAAGCAGGTTTTTTTGCACTCCTCTGTGCTGAACACTGAGACAGACAATTTCAGTCTTTCCCGGGTCTCGTCACTTGCCCACAGTTCTTCCTCTGGTTTGTACTGTGCTCTGTGCACCTTATATCCCTCGTCTGGTCCCTGCTCCCCATGTCTGCATGCACAGGGTCTGTGCTAGACATCTTCACTGGGGTGATGTGGCCTCCAGCAACTTGGCTGTGTGCAAGGACCTGTGTCAGATTGCTTGGTACCGATCCTGCCAGCAAGTCCGTCCATTAATGCTTTTTGTGTCAGTTCAGTGTTTTGAGCATTGCATCATATTGTTTCAGACTACACGGGATGAACAAGCAGAGCAATCTCTGGCCTGGGTTTGCTGACTCCCCCCTCTCTGTTACTGGCATAAGCCAAGCAAAGGCTTTCTCTACTTTCTTCCTTGGTATCTTCAACTCCTTCTTCTGACCGTCATCTTCATCTCTCATGGCTCTGTCTCCAGCCATGGAGCTGGGAAGATGAAAGCTGCTTCTGGCAGTCAATGCCTTCACGTTGCTCCCTGCAGTAGTAAGACATTATCCTCTGTGGACATTGAATTACTGGTGCCTTTTTAGCCAAAACCTAAAACCACTTATGCTGCTGCAGAGAACCACAATCAAACAACCCCCAACATTATCTTTCTCGCCAGTGGACAAGCTGGTTTAAGGGCAGGACCTCCTTCAGCTGAAGAACTGGTAGAGACCCTTTGTGGTGGCAGAGAGGCATTTTGCAGACCCGATACTGAAGCCAAAGGGCTTCTGTGCAGGTGTCATGTGGTTTGGCTGGCATTCATGAGGAGGAAGACAAAATAATAGTGTATTACTCTTTCTTATGTATTTGGACAGGTCAGAGTTTTAGCATGAATATTTGTACCAGGCAAAAAGTACTAAATCAAATCCATAAACAGAGTTGTGCAGCCAGGCTGTGATACCAGAAAGGATAGGGCCGTGAATTCTTGCAAGTGAAGTTCCAGGCCATTTGGAGGAGCGACAGCCTCCTTGGCAGTGCTGCAGGGCACCCAGGTTAGGACTGGGTGGCCGGAGCTGGATGTAGGACCCAGCGATCATCCTACCAGGAGAGAGAAACTGCCTCTTCCCTTCAGTTCCTCCTGCTGCCCAGTGTGCTTCATGCCAGGTCATACTGGCAGAAACTTGCCTTGTAGCTGAGAGACGAGATGCTCCTGCCCAGACGAAACCCTGCGTGGGGCAGAGCACGGGGCAGACAGGCAGCCCTTGTGCTCACGGGGCTCTGTTAACAGCAACGAAGAGGATGCGCCAGCCAGCCGCGTGTTAGGTCTAAAAGTCTGAAAACTTTAACAACTTGCTTCTTGTCCCAGAGAGAACGAACAAAACTGTGCTATGTTTCTCAGGGTGCGTGGCAGCGGGTCTGGCGAGGTTTTCGGGACGGGGGGTGGAGGGACTGGCAGACGGCTGGGGACGTGCGCTGGCCGGGGCCTGCAGTTAGCAGCGTAAACAAACTTGGCTCTGGAGGTGAGGTGGTAAGATATATTTTTTTAATTATTGAGCTGTGTACACATTATGAAACCATTACAGAACCAAAGTATATAAAATTCCAAATTACAAATACCAGCTTATACAAAGGGGTAATAAAATAAATAATACATTAACTAGCTCCAGTACTCCGTATTCATAGACAGTAATGGAACCATATACATCAGAGGCCATAAAAATACATATATTAAACAGGGTGCACAGTGGTAACTGAGGGTTCATCTTGATGCTTCCTGATTGCATGAGGGTCTATTAGTGCTGGGGGATGGGAACTCTATTTGCTACTTAAGCCGTTATTGATTGAGAGAGGGAAACACAAACCTCATAGGCCAGGCCAGCAGGAAAAAGGGTGAGAAATTAGCTTGACATAACACATTAACACTGTAAACAAAGTCGGCTTTGAAGGTTATTATGCATGACCGCTATGTTCGGCAGTGCAGGGTCTGCCTTGGCATGGGATGCCAACAGGGAGGATTAAGGATTGCAGTTTCTACAGGTGGAAGGGCAGCACATCATGTACGAATGAAGTACCTTCATCCGTGGTCACCTCACAGATTTGGGCAGGTGGAGAAATTTACTCTAGGAATAAACATTCCCTGGCCCAGCCAAAAAATATGAGGCAAGACTCTCTTCCTCTGACTCCTGTACAGTGCAGCAGCACTGGTATAGCTCAGGCAGCCTGAGGGCAAAGACGGCTGTGTGGTACCTTTGTATGTTCCAGAGCCAGGTCTGGCTGGGTTTACACCTGTGTGCTCTTCTCCCATGTCTGTGGACGTGTTTATTCATCTCACTGCTATAAGAGATTGCCCTGGATCCTGTATGACACCATGTAAACAAAGGGAGCATCTAAATTAGGGCATCTACAAAGGAAAATGGAACCCTGGGCTAAGGACCTAAAATGCAACCCCACCTCACTCCAGTCAATGACTCTTTCCACTCAGTCTTGCTCTTCCTGCTGAAGGCCCTTCATTTTTATTTCTGTGCACATGCTGCTGTGACTCCAAGAAGTGGCAGTGTGCGTATGCTCTGCTGCAGAGCCCTTGCTCTCTAAACAGTATCTCAATGTGAGAGTTCGGTATGTTTGGGTCTGTGCATCAAATAGCTTACAGGATTGGCCTAGTATGAAAATCTGGGGTAATCTATGAATGGGAAGAAACTAAAGAAAATTATCAGTCTGCCTAGATAGATAAAAAAGTGCGTATATATATTTAATATTCTTATGATAGCCATCTGATGGCATCAGATTAATTCAGATAAAAATGAAGCTTATTCCTCAGGAGGGTTCTGTTACTGTTTTGCTTCTGTTGTGGTGGACAAATTCATGTCCAGAAATGTTTTCACTGGGTCAAGGGACTGTTACGAAGCAGGATCTCTTTGTCTATTTGACTTGAGTCACGCAAATGTCATTGTCCACTTGCTGGCACTACAAATCTATGGTGAGTCTCTATTAAGTCTTCTGATCTTTTATTTTTACATTTCTAAAAATATAAAAGGGAAAGAAGATAGGAAAGTGGAAGAGGAAGGGGAGGAGAAAAAGGGAAAGGGGAAGAAAGGTGTGGAACACTTCCCTATATACCTTCCGCTTTCTCTTTGGCAAGATTTTAATCTGATGTGAGTGAACATTATTCTATTGATTTTGCTGACTTATAATGAAATAAAGATAGAGCACTGTAATCCATTAATGCCACAAGAGGCACAGCCTACATCCCAATTTTTGTTCTGTATACAGACAAAATGTGTTTGACTCCTGAACACCACTAAATGAAACTATTTCTCTGCCTTGCTGTTTCAGGGTCAGGCTCTGATCCCTTTTACTCTGACACACAGCTAACGGGTTCACGTTGGTGTGGGAATTGTGCTCTATTTACATTGGTGGAGCAGAGACAAGGGCTTCTGGCCCCCTCTTCTTCAATTACACAAACACATACAGGAATCCACTGAGTTTTAATAATTAATTTAATGGGGGGGTGGAAATTTGGAATGGTTTGTTTTGGAATGTAGGTACTGAGCAGATGCAATACCATCTCAGGTACACTGAGTTATCCTGCATCTTGTTTTTAAATTCTGTATGATTTCAAGCACCAGAAGGGTTTGGAAAGTGTTTTACCCTTGACAATGACCTGCACTACAATTAAAGCCCATGATGTAGATTTCTTATTTGCCCAAGAAGACAAGATTTGCTACGTAATTTGAGAAGCATTTATAATACTGCTACCCATGTTGTAGGCTGATTATAAATAAAGTTCAGCAAAATTGCTTCCATCAGAAAATCAGAATTCACAGTAAAATAAAGTGTACAACCCTGATGTGTAGTTGCTTCTAACTGCTACTGTACATAAATCAGATTCTGCTTAGCAACTGCTGCATATCATGTTTATTAAACACCTTCTGCTTATTACAGCAGAGGGTACTAAAAATTCTTCATGAAAATTTCTCAAATATCTTTTCACATCTTGGATATTTTTAAAGGTCTTATTGCAGTGAACAGAATCCTTCTGCGGAAATGGTACTTCGGGGCCCTCAACATGTGCTTCCTGTTCCATTCAGTCACATGGAAAATGTTCTCAGTTTACAAACCAGACAAATTGTTTTGTGTTGTTGCTTTAGTCCTGAGGCTTAACCCAGCATAAGGAGAATCAGGCTTCCTACTTTCAACAGCACTGAGCATTTTGTTTGAAGCAATACTGTTTATGAGTCCCGCAAAGTATCTGAGAAAAGGCTATTTCATAAGGAAGTAAACTCATCTGCGTACTACAGAAGCAAGCTGGAGCAAGCGATAGTTCATCAGAGAAAACAATCCTTTACTGATCAGTGATTCTTTGGCACAAGCCACTGTTATCAAACAATTTCTCAGGGCTAGTTCACCATTTCAGAAGTGACGCACATATATCGCACTTAGCGTCTCACATTTACACACTACAACAGGCATTTTAAACTAGTTTCACATGTTACTGAGGTCTGATAGATTGAAAGTAGTCAGCTGCATACCCTGACAGCTATTAGTGTCACAGCACAAGGAGCGTATTCTGAAACGTCAGGCTCCATTTCATTGAATATCTCACAGAAGTAAAATAGCAATAGAAATAATCAGATTTGAAATAACTTCAGTATGTCTCTTGCAGCTCCTTTTCTGCTCTGCCCCTGTTGCAAGTTTTTCTCAACTGCTGCATGTTTGTCCTGCCTTGATACCTGTCCTCCAGTTGCAGTACAAATGTCAAATCTCAGTCCTTGCATTGTCCCATCTCTGTAACTGGTTAGCCAGTCCTTCCGCTGAGGGGAACAGGACTGTGAAGGCCAGATGCTTGCATGGGCTCCGGAGATTACAGCTCAGAGCTATTCCCGGACTACTGCACCACCTCCTTTGCAGGACTTTGTTAACTCATGCGCAGGACTCTGCTGGTGCCCACAGTCAATTTATTCATAGCACATGTGCCATACAGACATACCTAGAACGTTGTGTTCCATCCAAGGTTTGCCACAGATGAGGATACAGTCACTGAAAATGATGCTAGTTATATCTCAAGTGGTTTACTGTGAATCATTGCTTGTAAAGCTAAATTAAGTAGCGACGTAGAAATTATGGCTCTGCAGAATACAGTGGCCCAGCCCGTCGCCAATACAACCACAGAGCGTGTAGCAGGGCTTGGTACTATGGCTCTCCCCTCCAAGACTGCTGCCGGCACCAGCTCAGACTCTGGCTTTGATCTGTAAATCTCTCAACTCGTTAATGCTCCTCTATATGAAGGAGTACCTCTTTGATCACACAGCTAACTGTGCTCTGGATGAAGTGCACGGGAAATGGATGTAACCGTTCTTGGTTAAGGTGAAGAACCTCTATCCCACAACAGAGCAGTCTTCTTCTGTGGAAAGTCTCACTATGATCCTATTGCAACCTTCCTTGTGTCTTTGTTATAGATCAATTATTGCTTGATTAACTATACAGGTAGCTGGAAACTGGGAGAAATGCTGCCTTGTTATTTGTGACACAGTAAATCTCAGAAGCTCTTTATCATAATTTATAAACTTTTTTTTTAAGCTGTGCATGCTGCTTAGCTGCAGAGCTCCTGTCTGCGATACAAGCAATGAAAAATGTTACCTGGATAAGAATATATTTACATAACCATAAGCTAATTACTGTTTGTCATAAGTGAAATCAAGGAATTATTACCGTGCACAACTTGTTTAGTTGTACGCTGGTACTGTTGAACTGCTGCCTTGTTCTACCCCAGAACTGGTTGCATTTGCATTCAGTGATGTGCAATCACTCAGCTAACAGCCGGATGCACTTTCTGTTTCAAGATGTGCTGTTCCTTCTCTCTGCTATGCTTTTTTTGGGGGGCATTCCTCCTGATTGATTCTGATGTTCCTGTGGGTGGAATCTGGCACAAAAATCCATAAAGCACATTATACCCCTCTGCATTAAAAGTGCTGTATAGACATCAGTTAGTAATATGGCATTCAGGCACTTCAGGTGTATTTGAAAACAGTTGGCAGTGCTTGACGCTAGAAATACAAAAGGACTGTATCCTCAGGTAAACCAGGATAGCCCAGTTAATTCTGATTGAGCTTTATCAGTTTACTTCAGCTGAGGATCTGGCTCCCAAGCTCAAGTCTCTCTCTGACCCAGCCTTATGTCAGGACCCAGCCAAATGCACACTGAAGCTCCTTGTTCTAATTAAAGAAGTGGAAATTCTTTTCTGTTTTGGAAAGTTGCTGGGAATGATGTATGGATAACAGCTTGAGAATTCAAATTATAGTACAGATCAGCATGACCTGCAATAAGCAAAAATATTTTGACTACAACTCGAAGCAAAAGCAGGATGGATGTCATAGATTATCCTTGTATGCACAAATCTGTAGCTGCATGATTTATGCTGGTTTTAAGTAGTTTTATTAAGTTGACTGCTAAATTTCAGTGTTTGTTTAGGAAAACTTCAAAAGTAAACAGTTGTAAAGAGCACTGTGCTATTTTCCCCCAGTTATATTTTTGCACATTTTGGTGCATTTCAGAATATTTTTTTTTTTGCACCTACGATCAAAGATAAAGAACAAATTCAAAGAAATACAGGTAATCCTTGATTTTTGGAAGCATTGTGTTATGTACAATGCACTGAAGCATCAATCATGGTGATGTGATGGGAACAAGATATACAAAAGGATGATGTTCTCTGAGACTTTCTTAAATCACAGTGCTCCTAGCTTCACTACATGCTTCGTGTACAACATTATGAAAAGTCAGTATCAGCTGTAACCAAGTAACTGATATGTGTTAACCCAGCTCTCTCATCTTCTTTTCTTTCCCCTTTCTTTTCTCCCTTTCCCCCTCTCATCATCAAAGGCAATTTCTTTCCAGTCATCTCTAATTTGTTATTAGAATCTTGCCTTCTTTAGTAGATTATGATTTCTAGAAGATGATGGTTTTTTATGGTCTTGGTTGTTTTCATGTAATATCAGTGTAGTTTGAAAGGAAAAATATTGAGACTGTGTTACAGTTATCTTGATTGCTCTAAATGGACAAATTGGTAGTGCTTTTCTTATGCTAGCATAAATGTAAGGAAACAGAGATCCACAAATTCAAGAATTGTACTAATACAGTTGAAGATCTGATTATGCAGCTGACACATCTAGAGGGAATAATACTTCATTGCTGTTATTTCCACCAGTGTTTTGTGTGTGGTAGAACTACGGATCATTTTTTTTTATCATTGTCAAGCAACCAAAACTACAAGTTCTGTTTAAAATTCTCTAATGCAGTTGATATGCTACTGGAAATCTAATCAAAGCTACTTTACTGAATACGGTTGTAAGACTTTTTAATCTAGAAAGGAAAAGGGATACAGATTAGGAGGCTGGGAGAAACAGTTATTTTCCATTATGCGTGAATTTTGTTCCTAAGACTTTTCAAGTTTTCTAACACTGTTTAGGACACAACTATCTCTTGTATATATATTGGTCACAGTTATTAGTCTTTTTTAAAAATGATACAGCAGAAAATATGACACAGAACTTCTTTTCAGGACTGGCCCTTGTGCTGAAGACCTTCCAGTTTTCAGGTTATACACCTCAGTTTCCTCCTAACTAGAAAGACTATTTCTCATGCTAAGTATATATATTATTTCCGTGACAATATACAAGTAATAGTATTCTTTTGTGCTCACACAACAATTACGGCAACAAAAGCTCTACAAAGCACAACCCTAGTCAGAGTGAATTTGCTGTAGCAAACAAAAGGAAATCAAAATAAAAGAAGATATATCTGATCTGATCTGTTCCTCTTGTGTTTTCAGGCTTACATTTGACACTTTCTTACGGAACAGTAGGATCACTTGTAATAACATCTTTGCCTAACCGCTTTTGTATTGATATGTATAGAACGGCATGTTGAAACTCCCCTATAGGAAGATTCTTGGGGTCACATAAAACAAACAAACAGACAGACAGACTTTCCTTCCTTAAGCTTATCTTGTTACGATCACGGAAGGTGGGGCATCCTTTTCCTGTTCGATTATCCTTGTTGACTATTAAAATCAAAAGCCTGATACATAAGTACACATGTACATTTAAAAATGTGTTATGTTTTTTTCTACTTGTAAGCAAGACGCTTTTGGCAAATTATCCTTTTACTGCGCACAGTTTTCCTTTCCTTGGAAAATATATTGGGGTGAAGGGGGGTGGGGGGACGAGGGAGAGAGAGAACCTTTTTTGTTAATCCTCTGCAGGAAACAACAACAATCAATCCCCCTTTGGCAGCTGTTTTGTTCTTCAAATATACTATCACTTTTTAAACTGATGGCGAAGGAAAGAATGCATTAATTTTCCACCAGATCAGGCTTCAGGAAAAAAGCAAGTTCTAATGCTGAAGAACAACATGGCATAATGTTGTTTTTCAAAACACCCCCAGATTTGTCTTTCTTTTTAATGTTCTTCACTTTGCTTCTCAGAAAAGGGGTTAAAATTAGTAGGCACATTTCATATTAGCGTATTTCATGCAATAAAGCATAAATTATTTAAAATAACACGACCTTTTATCTTGCACCTTTTGAAGGAAGCAAATTAAAAATGTAAATTGGGAGCTAATTAATATGCAAATGTATTCATTCGCAGTTAACAATTAGCAATTAAACCTGCAGTGTCTACAAAGAGCACGGACAAAATTAGTAACTTAATTTATCATTAAAAAATGAAAACGTACACAAAATTTTAATTGACTTTCAAAATATTTCCCCTGCTTTTTCCCTTTATTTTTAATACAAAAAAATCATATTGAGCCTTAGATATACAGATGAAACTTGCTACCTACAGCTTTCTGGTGAAGTTCATTACAAAAGACTAGAAGGAATCATGTTAGGAAAAGTTTCTCTTTTAAATTAAACAGACTACCGGTTTGTGTTAGCCACTGTACAAAATGTAGGTATTTCAGGATACATAAAGACATATCCTTAGCATCTAGCTAGCTACGCAAGCATATAGAAAGTGCGTGTGTATGTATTTATTAAACATGCAGAGCCAGTTTGAAGGTTTGTGCTTTGGTGTTTGATGCCTCAATAGAAAAACAGCAACACAGGAAATTAGCAGACAATAAATAGCTGAAAAATCTAAATAAGATACTCTAGATAGATAGTCACGCATGTTTATATTTAATGCTTGTTTTATTCCCCTTTTACCAGCTTTTCATTCCTTTTACTTTTACAGGAGTTAAAAAAACCCTCTGCATATATTACTGCATTTTATGTCCATTTTCTCTGTTTTCTCATAATTAGTGCTGCTCTTTCTGCAGATGTGAGCCTGTATTTTTAAATATTCCCTTTCTAATGTCATTCAGTGTATTACAAATAGGATGTGGTTAGTTTTACAGAAATACTCACAAACATTTGTTTGCGTAAAAGCCACAACACTATGTTCAGTCGCATTTTTCCCCTCTCCTGTACATTGTTCACAAATGGTTTCTCACCAAAATTCTGCTTGAAAAAGTTGCTTGAAAAAGAATATACTGTGATATCTCTAGATATCACATGGAAATCTTCAGCTCCAGCAAGCCAAAGGGTGTCGATGTTTGCATGGCCATTTTGGAAGTTGTTTGTGGTGCAGGCCGTTATCCAGCCCCATGTGCACAAATCGCGGCCTGTGGCCTTGGCGGCCCAACCTGCAGGGTCACAGTGCGGTGGCAAACCAGGCTTTGTCTGCCAGGACCTGGGCTCCGGCTCCTTGTGAAATACAACTAGCACAGAATCACATCAGCAATTGTAATAACTAGTTCGCAAGCAAGTCAAGAGCTAAGATGTGTATGTACAAATTAATCATCAACTCATTTTAAGTATCAATCAACACACAACTTTGAGTTTGTCAATCTGTATATGATAAAAGAGGTAAAATAATCAAAGAAATTAACTGTGAATGTGTAACTTTGCATTTCCTCTTAATCCCTTCAAGATCTGTATTTGCTCCTTGTTTGCAACCTTTTTAAAAAGTTATTTAAATAGCGTCTGCTAAATTCTATTTGCAATTACTCTCTGTTTTAATTAATTTGGAGTTAAGGGTTTTTTTGCTAAACTCTCTCTTTGATCAGCAAAGCCCTTTGGTTTTTCCCTTCTTGTTCTGTTATTTCTTTTTAAAATATTCAGATGACAGTGTCTGCACTTGTGTTTGGAATATCCTCTTGTCTGCTGAAGCCAGATTTTGCCACCAACAGGACACCTTTGTGTGCCAGCGTAAAGCTGAGAAAGAATTGTTCTTGCTGGGATTTGTTCTGAGGCTGCTTGGTAACTTCTGCCTCCAGAGCTGGGAAGTGGGGAAGGCAGCGAGTGGGTGAGATTTTGCCAGAACTGCCTTGTAATCAGGGTGACGAGAAATGCCCGCTTTTCCTCCTGTCCCCTATCCTTTAAAGTGCTGCTTATGCAAGGTAATATCAAACTGGTTAATTTGGTTCGATGGGCAAAGGGATGTCTAATTCCACATAGATTTCAGCAGTTCAATGTGCTGAATATGGTCACAGCTGACTTGAATTCCGAGATTGTTACTTTAACCCTTTCCTCATTTCTGTGCTGGGATTTTACACATTAGAAGTTAATCTAAGGGAAATGGTTGCATCTTGTCTGATAATCGATGCATGTACATACATACATATCCATATAAGTATTTGTGAAATCAAAGACTGTCTAGGATATGTGTGGGACAACTTTTTGCAGATCTGCTTAACTGATTCCAGTAATTTCTTGTTAAAATGAACAAAACAATAAGATTTGGATATCTAGAAAAAATTATTTGTAATGACAAAGTATTTCAAGAACAACTCTTCTTACCTTGTCTTGATAATTACTGTTTTGTTATTTTTTAAATGGAAAACAAATCTATGTAGGTATCTATGTAGGAACATTATTAAAATGAGAAACTGAAATTTAGGAATTAAATGAGATGCATTATACGCACATGCAGAAATAGTTCAGGCATACGGCAAGATTTCATGGTTATAGGCACCCCAGAGATACATATGTGCACACACCTACCTGTTCATCAGAAATATTACATTTTAAGTTCATGTGATTTCTATTGTCTCCTGAAATTTTTATATTTTTGTGCTATAAAAATATGAACACTATGGCATACCGCTCCTTTTAAAAAATATTTAAACATGCCAATGGACCTCTCCTGGGTCTTTATTTTGCTGCTTCTCTAACTGTTAAATTAACAGGGATTTTTTCAGGATGCACTTGTCGGATTTTAACACATTTCTCCACTGGAAAAGTTATTTAATGGAAATAAAATCTGAAGATAGCTGCACCTTTTTATCCAGTGCTGTGTTTTAAAGAACTTAATAGCCTCTCAGTATTTTTAATGCCTGTGATATTACACAGCTAACAAACAATTTCAGAATTCAGTTACCACAATTAGGAATTTGAAGCAGGTGGCACAATAATGGGGCTTTTTCATTTCATTTATTAGAAGGGGGAGGAAAAAGCCCAGCAACGCAGAGCTTCATTTATTTTCATCAGCTCCACAGTAAGAGCATGGCAATTTGCAACACCAGAATCATTTCAAGTACAGCTTTGCATACATCATTCATTTCTTTAGTTTTAAAAGCTTCTTATCGTTCAACCAAAATTTGAAAAGATAATTTCCTGTCTAAAGTCCAATCTGATCTAAGCATCCTGCATGCTTTTTAACACTATGTTGGCTTTCTTGGTAAGCAGATGGAGTGTCGATGTTACTGCTGCGTGACCCCCAGGTGCGTGTGACTTTGCCTACGTGTGCCTGTGCGTGAAACATCCATCAGCAAGGGCTTTGCCTGATGGCCAGTTTCCAGTTCAAAGTTTGCCTCGCCTTCCCATTTGCTAGGAAGAGAGCTTTAATTTAATTTTGCTTCAGTCCCAAGCCTCACAGCAGGAGCAGCACGCTCCCGGCAGGAGGATGAAGTGTTCGCAGCCATGGATTCCAGCCCGCTGAGCCCGCAGGAGTGTTTGGCCACCCCGGTGCCGCGCTCGGGCTCCCGCAGCCCTGAGCACCGGGGCAGCAGCTCGGCATGGCCGCGGGCAGAGCTGTGGTGAGCACCTTCCCTCTTCACCCCTCTTTTTAAGTGCATTTGCTGTTGTGCATGTGGATGCGAGTGGTTTGTGCCTCGCAGGGAGCCACGCTGCCTCTCCGGGGACTGGGGCTCCCGACACCGGTGCCAGCGGCTCTGGATGCACTGTCAGCCCAGGAGGCGTTTGGTTGGCATGGCCACTAACGTGGTGCTTTTATGCTACTTTGAGAAAAATCAAAAAGAAAGATGTTTCGTGCTGTGTGAGCTAGCCTCAACTTCTGCATATACAGTGAGGGGTTTAGGCAATGACGAAGGCAAACACTAAGGAAATGTAGCAATAGTCTGGGGCCACGAGACACATTTTACTGTCTGTTAGCAGGGTGCGCCGGTTTAAGTGAAACGAGCCTTAAACCGGTCTCTGGGGCTGCTAGTGGTATGCTTTGTACCCATGGGGTGTCTCACGATCCAGAAAACAATTCAGCACTTCAACAGCAATTGCTGACACAGCTTGAGCGAGCTATTGCTGCCCACTGTCCATTTGAAAATCTGTAGACCCTTCTTTTCACTGGAAACTCTTGTTAGAAACTTTTCCTGGTTCACAACGCAGCCAGCAACTTTGGAAGCAACATCTCTCGAGGCGTCAAAGCCTCCCTGCGTTGTACAGCCTGCTCTGTGAAGCTGAACCAGCTTGTATTTGCTACTGGGCTAAGTGCCCAAAGAAAGATAGCCCCGTACCATAGCAGATATAATCTGTCAAACATGATACCGTGCTAAGTAATTAACAGGGTTGTGGGTCTGAGCCTATTGCCTGTCCTCTATGGTTTACTTTTTCTCTGTTTGCAAGGTTCCTAGCAAATAAGACAACCATGTTCCTCACCCTAGCAAGTTGACAGTGTCTATGGGAAAGGCAGAAACACAACGAGCACAGTCAGTCTGCTCGGGAAGAGGATCATATTGGGCATGACTTACTGGAGGAGATGCAGCTTTTCAGTTGACTGCTACTGTTCTGATTGCGCATGCAGCTGCACACAGACAGGATGCCTTCCCAGTAAGACCTTCTCCAAACATGTACAGCTCCGTGTACAAATTTTGCAATTCTTTGTATACACGTATAGTTTCCATTAAGCATTACCAAAAAGATTCTCCTTTTGCCCAGGCCTTACTGCTTTTGAACCAGGTAGGTAATATTGGTGATAATTTAAAACAAACAAACAAAAACCCAACAACATACGATTCTTATTTCAGCCTTTAGAATCCCTCTCCTGCAGAGGCACAAGAGGGCAAGTCCTCTGCACATCTGTAGCCTTCAGGGCTGTTTGCACCAGCAGCTCCAACGCTGCTCCAGCAGCCCTTGCAGCAGGAGGGTGGCTCAGCCCCCATCTCAGATTCGGCAGCCCCAGGGAGCAGTTCCCTGCTCTTGAATCTCCGTGCAGCCATGCCTCCCACTGCTGGCACTAGTATCTGCTCTTTGACATGAGCCCATGCTCAATAACCTTTTGCAAAGTTGTCCTTTGCTATGCTGGAGGGAACATGAAACCCTCTGATGTTTCGCTTTAGATTGACGCAGTCCACAGTTAACATTACCACAGCATACCGCGTGCTATTTCAGTGTAGTTCACTGCAATATTCTGGGTAATGGCTGGATTGCACTAAAATATGAATACAGCTATGAAACTTGGAGACTGGATCTATCCATTTACATTAAAGTATATCTGAATACTGCATATGCTGAATAGCCTGAATAAACTGAACTAACACAAAGAGAGCAAACCACATCAATCTCTTTGTAAACGGCCTCACTCTGTGTATACCCCTCACAAAGAAGTAGGCAAGGAGAAATACTGTAAAGGATGGAGGAAAACTGTCCAGTGAGTGGGGCACCACCACAAAAATAATGGACACTACAGACCTCAGCCCCAACCTGATGAAGTAGCCCAGGCCTCATTTAATTTCCTGTCTATAGAATGGAGATGATTTTATCAGTCATCTAATGATGTGATTTCTGAGTATTATTGAAGTAGGGGGATATGTGTCTGAGATAGATGAATGGACAGATGGTTTACAGTCTCATCCTGCCCACCTGCTGCAGAACACAACTAAGCTGCTACAACTGTATTGAACTCTTCGTGAAGTACAGAAACTGCCACTCCAATAAACCCCTGGTTAAAAATGCACCGATACCAGTAATGAAGGTACCTCACACATTTGTACAACGGTTCATGTTTCCGAGTAGCTAACAATTATTTCAAAAAGATGTAGATACGTTTATTTTTTGGTAGGTAAAAACTCAGCTGTAATGGCTCTTGAAACTCTGACATGCTCTTTGCCACCGGTCTTGTCCAAACCCTGGTTGCCTTGGTAAGAAAAAAATAGACATCAGGACTATACATTGTGACGTGGAGTACACCTGCTCCATCATCTGGACATTAAATTGACTTCCTACAGTCACTTTAGAAAGGGAAACGTTGATTAGAGCTTAGTTTGTCCCCAGAACAGAACTGTCAGCTTTTCTTTTGCACTTTTCATTCTTTTTGACACCCCGAATTAGCTGTTTATACCTGGATTCTGCAATGATCTGTTTGATAACACTGCAACAGGAGCGAGTCCCATGAAGTCTACAATGTTTTGTACTGACATGTTCGGGGTTTACAGTGTTGTATATAGAGCTTATAGTGGTTTCCTAGATAACCTACAAACTTTGGTCAGATGAAGTAGACCCTGATGTTACTCAAGATAGCTTTTTAAGGTAAATGTTTTCCCTAAAATTACTTATCAGTATGTTTTACAAGAGAATAGCTCCTTTTCATTATTCTAAAATTTTTACCTTTCATTTTTTGAAAAAAAAACGTAGTCTTGGGAAGACTTGAAAAATGTCTCCTCAGAGCAAATAAGCCAACACATTTTGGGCAAAGCCAGTTGTGCTTTGATACAAGTAACATGTGTTGTTCAGGGTGGAGAAGCTATTCTGTAACCACAGCTTTATCTTCTTTCAGATAAATTTTACTAGAATGGAAGAAGACTGTCATTACTTTTGTGATGGATGAAGCATTTCCCTATTAACCAGGGGTACCAGGGACCTGCAGCCCTCCTCTCTGCTCGGTTAGCGTAAAACATTGTTGCTTCACACATACTTTTTATAAAGCCTTGCTACTGCTTCCAGTGCATCAGCGATGTGTTCAATATTGGCATTAACATTATTTACTTCCGTTAGATGGTTTGTCGGGTTGCTGGAACCAGGAATGTAATTTCTGGTTATTCTTCCATTGTTATTCTTTCCCCTCAATTTTAGGAAAAGGAATGTTGTTATAGCCTCAAATTTATCACTAAAAGCTGATGCGTGTTGACGCTATGCAAAGGGGCTGATATTATTAATATTTAGGCATTCAGAAATGTCTATCTAATTAAATTTTGAAATGAAATGTTAAAATCAGTGGGTGACAGACTGTCTGTAGGTGTGTCCCCTGAGGCGATCCCTATTTATTTTTCAATGATCTTTCTTCTTTGCCCATGTTAAGCCAGGATCTACCCACCGTTGCTATAGCCCCATTATTCAGCATTTAATTTGCTCACAATCTTTTAAAACAAAAAAACCCACTCACACTATGTTTAATTATTGGCTCATTTAAGCCCTCAATAGTTGGATCTCTGCTCTTGTGCATAGATTCTTATCTCTTCCTATTACAAATACTAAAGTATTTTTTTGTAGTCACAACACTAGCACTGACAAAATTGAGGTGATTTGGGATAAAATAAACTATTATGACAAGTATTTTCAGGGGTCAAAGACTGAGATCTGATGTTAACCACTGCGTGTGCAAAGAGGTAAGGCCAGATGCACAGCCTGAACACTGAATTTCAAACTTTGACTTTTTGGAATTTTCCATTGTTTTCTTTCTTTTTTTCCCCACCCCTCTTCTCTATTAAGTCAATGTCAAGAGACCACTTCTATCTGACCTTAGATTGTTAGAAATGTTCATCACCTTCAGTTCTGTTTCCACCAATTTTGTTTTGTTTGTTTGTAGTCATTAATATATATATCGTATAAGAAAAGAGACTGGAGAAGTGTATTAACAAGGACATGTAGTAGTTTATTTCAGCCTGTGCCACTGGATGGCTCAATGTCTCATAAAAGAAATCTCTGTTAGCAGTATAAGTTAAATTCAGTTTGTGAGGAAACTGTTCCTCAGGGAGGGTGTGAACATGTTCTGCTATAGGAATGAGGATCACAGTGGCCAGGATGGTCATGTTATTGAGAACCGTGAAGTTTTCCCTGGTTAGTTAGGTGTATGCAGGAGCATGTGTCTCTTTGTGAAATTAAACCAGAAAGTAGGCAGATGCTTCAGAATAGTTCCCTGCTAAGATAAGACCAAATCCCTCGCTGCTGTTCAGCCTACAATGATGATGCCCAAACTGATAGGGCTGTTGTCTGTGCCCCCTGCTGTGCTGGTTTGACTGAAAATAAGTTAATTTTTTTCTTGCAGTTAGAAACCTTTCTTTTTCAAAGCTACCACAGTCTGACTTAGTTTAAGAACAAGAGGTAAAACCCTGGGACAGAGTTAATGTTTTATATTGCTCTTATCTGAGAGCCAAGGACATTCTGAGCACTCTGCCCACAGGTGTGAGGCATCAAGGAAGAGGGGATAGATGGGGCAGAGCTTGACTGACATCCAGACTGATCAATAAGAGTATTCCATCCCATTAGCATCATTCTTCAGATTTAAGGGCAGTCTGGATCTTCTGGTCTCTCTCACATTCTTCTTCACTCTCGGAGACCTGTTCAGGGGAGTTGTGTTCAGGACTTTTGTTAGATCGGCCTTTTGCCATCCTGCTGTTTTACAGAGGCCTCTGGGCCTCTTCTGCCTTTTTTCTCTCTCTTTTCTCTCTGGGATCAGCTGTTGGGACCAGGTGCTGTTTCCTGGGACTGGCTGCTTGATATGGATGGAGTTCGTGAGGAATTGCATTGAATATCTTTTATTTTATATTCTATTTCTATTTTATATATATATATATTTAACAGTAATGTATTAGTATTTTGTTATTTTATTGATCTGTGTTTATCTCAATCCAAGTTTCTCTCTTCCCTTTTGATTCTCTCCCCTATTCGGGGGGCGGTGAGGAGGTGAGTGAGCGGCTATCACGGTTGTATTGCTAGCTTGGGTTAAACCACGACACCTGCTTTTCTGTAGGAACTTTATCGAGACAACAAAACTATTCGCAGTTGCTTACACAAGCTGACAACCACTGGTTTCTTGCCAGTCTTGATATAGGTCAATAGCTCAAATTCAGCCTATGATTGGAAAGGAAAACTATCCACGCTTCAGGTCCCTGAGCTGTCCAGTCCTGTGTGTTTTGGATGGTAGTGATGACAGTAAAAAGAAACCAAGCTTCAACTCCTACTGGCCTCCCCCGTGGATCTTGAGGACGTGATGCAGCTTGTTCATAATTTGACCCTTTATTTAAGATGTAGTTATGTGTACCAGCCTGAAATTTCTACCTGCTCATTGAACAGTGATATATCAAACCATCTACATTATAAATATGCTTTTGGAGTTGCTGTTTTCTGTTGATTACTGTGTTGGATTCTGAGTCATAAAGGTTATAAAACAGATACAATAGACTGTATTCTGCCACAGACGTGGCATAGTTCAGCATGACTGAGTCACTGCTTTGAAGAGAGGCAGCACTGAAATTTTATACAGGGTATCGCAAGTGAAGCCTGAAGTGCATTGGCAGAGCTGCACGCTAGCAGACAAAAAGCTGCTCTTCACTACATACTTAATTTTACTCGTACAACTCGCTTTTCTCTAGATACACATCTTCATTGGATGCCCTTCTAAACTACATATTGGGTGCAGGTTTCCCAAGATCATTCCACACAAAGAAAAGGGAACAAGTAAAATTCTGAACCATTGGAAATGGTCAGCTTGGCAGGTGCCAAGTGTAGCATGTGTGGCCATGCTAAACAAACTTGGCTGGGAACTTGGCACGGATCTTCTACCTGCTGCCTTGTCTGCTCTGGTTTCCCTCCTTCCTCAGCAGGAAAGTGCTGACTTATTAGAGTAGTGGAAGACCTTTGGGACAGACATGTCTTTCTTCTCCTCCTCCTCCTCCCTCTGCTTGTCCTTTTCTTTACTAATCAGTGCTGATTTGAAAAGGCTTTCCAGTTGGCCAGGTCTTCTCTCCGGGAACTCCAGCTCAGTTCTCCTTGCCCTGTTCTGTCTGGACTCTCTGCTCTCTTTCTGCTTTACCTGCTTCCCAGTAACTCTTGTGCCCAGAAACACCAGGTGCGATTCTTTTCTCCCTGCCGCCAGACCAAACCATTCAGCTGCCCACTCCTACCTGCTGTCATTTCTGTCACTCATCTGTTGAATCCCCAGGCTTCTTTATTCCCGGGCACATGTCCCTTCTGGTTCTTTCCTGGAACGTCTTTTATGGGTTTTATGCGTGCTTCTGTCTGTATATTTTTCATGACTATTTTGATTTTTTTGGGTGTTATTTGCTCTGTTGGTAGACAGTAGGAAGCAAGACTATTTTAATGTTCTGACTATGGTGTTTATTAGTATCATGAAGGTTTTTGCAGCTTATTAATGATGCGAGATAGAAATTCACGATGAAGCAAAGTTGAATAAAACACTATTAGATCATACATTTAATGATTCATATTCAGTCCAGGCTCACGTTGCCTTGGTAAAAATGACCACATTAGAGCAGACAGGTTGATTTTTATTGTGCTATGTTATTAATTCGGAAAAAAAATTGATCTAAAAATGGTGTTTTGCAAGGAACTATTCAGATGTTTTATAATAACCTGCACCCCTTATCTTACGCTTGGCTTTCCATTGGGGGAAAAATAAACTAACAACCTTGAGGCTGTGAGTTAAATATATCATTTTATGAAGAAATTTCTCCTTACATCTTTGCTGTCTTTTATGCTTTCCATCTTTTGAGGTTTTGGTAAATAGTAAATAAAGTTTATTATACCTAATAAATTAGGATCTTGATAACTAATAAAAATTTCTACCCAACTATAGCCTGTTAAGTGAATTAATTTTTTGCATCTTCTGGCTTGTTTGAAAGACCAGGTACAAACGTTGTTCAGGATATCCCTGGGAAGGTACACACCTACACGCACATACTTCTTCCATGCTTTTTTATCATTCTAGGATGTTATAATAGATTTAATATTTCCAACAGAAGCTCTGGCAATCTAGAGAAGTGACAAACAACATTCGCGGGAAAAGGTTATGTATCTTATTTGACCAACTGCACACAGAAACGATAAACTTCCATGCATTTCAATTCCTTTTCTGATTACCTTTGTAAGAGAAAATTTCCTTGCTCATTTTGAGCATTCTGAAATGTAGCCTTTTCTTCTTTCATATGACACACAAAGTGGTCACTAAACAACTGTATTTTGTGCTTAATCCATACTACAGCACAAAGTTATCAGTACTGGAGTGGAGAAAAATGTATCTTTAGGTGGTTACACAGGATATATTTTCACATTAGATTGTTCGAGTTTTTTTTTTTCCTTCTGGAACAGATGTGTGTGTTTGTCTCTCGGGGCCCAGGCTGTGTGCGTCGATCCCCTGTGCTGAGTACCCTGCCATGGTGCCTTCATGAAGAATTAGAGGCAATGTAGCCTCTATGTCCAATAGTCACACAGTGATCGCTGGAGCAAGGAGCTTTTTGTCCTGGAACAAATGTTTGAATAACAACAATCTATACGAGTAGGAGAAAGAGATGGCCTGTGCACCTTGAGCTCGTTGTGCACACAGGGTCGAGCAAACGGGACCGATGATTTCATGCCCGAGCCAGGCAGACCTGTCCCTGTCCTTAGAAGGCTGTCTCACGTGCAGACAATGTAAATCCAAGTAAACAGCAAACACTTAGGAAACATTTTCTGTTTTAAAGAAATAACTTCATTAAAATTGTAAAACACCTGATCAGGCAATCTAATAACTTTAAAAGTAGTTGTACCCTCTCGAGTTTTCTGAACTAGAAACGCAGGCAAAGCAGGCTCTATTTTGGGGCTCTGCAGATAAATTATGTATTAAAAATATGCTATTACTTTAATGATCATTCTCAAAAGACTTTTTGAAAACAAAGGAAAAGCAAGTTTACATTGGTCAAGGAGATGGGACGCAATTCTAAGAAATATTCAGGAATAAGTTACACAAAATTCACGAAACAGGGATTTACTCTTTTACTCAGCAATTTTGGCCCACCTCAGTCCCTTTCATCAGGAGAGATGGAATGCTCTGTACTTATAGCCTTTCTAGCAGTCAATATGATATTGACTGTATTGCAGCCAATGTAGCCAGTGTGGTGATGAGATACTGTAGTTTTCACAAGCTTTCATTAGGTTTGCTGTGAAATGCCATATTCTCATATTAGTCATACTCCTTGCTTTATATCTTAGAAGATGCATTTCAAACTGTTTTTAAAGTACATTATTATTCAGCTGTTCACCAAAATAGACCAAAATACATTATAATATGTTTACGAGGTGGCAGTCTTACAATTCAACAATTTAAAACTTACATTCCATCTGAGAGAGCTACGAAATTGTTTCAAATGGCTGTGCTTACTTTTTGGAGCAAGTAGTTCTAAATGAAAAGGTTGATGGCTGCAATTTGATTATTAGCAAGTAAAAGAACACAAATAGAAATATTGCAGTCAGTATGTTGATATTCCATGGAGAATGAAAAATGTTTACTGGACAGTTTAGAATATTGTCGGTATATGGTGTCATAAAAACTGCTGAACTCACTTCTTTATTTATATCATCGAGGTATGTTTAATACCATTTAAATATCTTCAAAGCCATGTCTTTACTGAAAAAATTAGCTGCTTCAACAATAGATGGTAAACACTTTCCTCCTAGCATGTTTCAATTGACAATGAGCTATAGGCAACTAGGAGGGGACAAAGCTTGGCGTCCCCTCTTCAAAACAGACAGTCTGCAGGGAACGCAGAACTCATCACCTCCGCCATGAGATATGCAAGGTTGTCTTTCGTGTGTGTGGATGGAGCTGGTTTCAAGTCTGTGAAGGGAAAGTAGGAGGTGGTGGCATGAAAGGAAAACGAAGAAATTTAACCTATTCCCCAAGATCAAATCATAAAACAGAGAGCCCATCAGACTCTATACATCTCTTCTCTGTGCCGTGGTAAGTTCACTGTGGCAGAGGACAAAGCTGATTAATCATCTTTTCTTAGTTGCTGCCACTACATTAATTAATTCAATGCTTTCAACAGATGTCTGCATGAAAATACAGCAGCTTAACTAGAAAAAACAGATCTTATAAACAGAGGTCTTTGGAGCTGAGATAATACTCAAGTAAAACAGTAGTTCTCTGTTTAACAGGGCCAGTACCAGCGATATGGAAAATAAGCAAATGAGACCCTGAGGACAGAATGAAGATGGAGAGAAGGAGCACATTACAGTGCATCTCCCCAGGCTGAGGGTCAAAAAGCGCTGGGATTGTATGTGAAGCTACGTGCGTGTTTCTGTAACTTCTTAAAAGCCTTGCATATCTCTCTAGTGAAAAATGTGTTTGCAGTTTTCCTCACCCACCAATGGAAAGGAAGAAATTCATTATTAACTTGCTATCAGACAAGAGATTGTCTTAAGTTACCCAAACACATTTAGATATAGTTATTCTAGTGGAATACCTATCTAGAAACATCCAAACAAGTGGCTTTTAAAGAAAAGAACATGGGTCACATAAAAGATCCCTGAATTAAGATACCAGACACTGAAAACGCAGCACTGTCAGTGGTATTGCAAACATGCCTTGTCTTCACCTGCGCCCTTGTAGCAAGGAGGACACTCTCCTGCCTCCTGCCCATTAATCCCGAGCATGTGTGACAACTATTGCCAATTGTGACTGTTGTTTTTGTGAAGGGGGACATCTGTCTATATAAAATCAAGTTAGAGTCTGCAAACTCATCCACAGAGGCCTTTAAATAGTCATCAGATGATAAAAATTACCTTCTTGGTTAAAAGACGAACTAGGGTCCCAAAAATGAGGGAGTCTGTACCTGACTAACACTCACCTGAGCCAGGCAGAAGTTTAAATTACATTCGTTTGGGGGAACCGCTGTAATTGCTGACAGACGGGTCCCCATCTAAAGAGTCTTTCACCTCCACGCACATCCTGAATGTTTTCCAGTGTTAACATAATACGCTCCCCACCATACAACAAAAAGCATGAACACGAAATTTTTTGAAAAAGATACTGGTAAGTATCATGGATGTCTCATCATGAGCTTATTTGCAAACACTAATCAAATGTCCCACCAGCTTTGTGGATTTTTATAGACGGGATTGTCTCGGAGGAGTTTCAACACGAGCCCAACTCTCTCCTTGGCATCCCATTTCTCTGCTGATTGTTTCTCTAAATCTTTTGCTGTAAGCCTAAAAGCAAAAAAAGTTCTCCATGCAGTTGTTTCCAATTAAACAAATTAAAGCTATAGATTTTTAAACAAAAATAAAAATGACATGGACAACATTTAAGCATTTAAAGCATGACAAGAATGAGTATATTATTCAGTCACTGGGCAGGCAGCTTTATTAACTCTTGACATTCTACCTGATGCAACATATTTGCCCGATAAATGCATTAGCAGCTCAGTGTTTCTTTAATTTTTGCACAGAACCATCAATTTTTTTTTTTTGTCAGATCACATTTTGTAACATAATATCGAACTTGCCATATCTCTGTTCTAGAGGGGCTGTAGGGATTCTGCTGTAATTATGTCAAAAAATGAAATCTTTCAAAATCTGATTGACAGCTTGATTACAATAATGCATGTGATTAAATTCAGGGTGTGTTGGTGTAACGAAGGAGGGAATGTCAGTGGTAATTAACTGTATTTTTGTTAAATTTTGTTGAACATTTCTTGCTCTTAGGTTGCAGGATATTGAAACCAATGAGACACCTAGTGGTAGCATTTTCTTAGTTTCTTAGTGCCATTTGGGACTTGGAGTAAACCAGTTCTTATGCAAATTGTACATTTCGTTGCATGTCATGTAAATTTTATGTAGATCAGTATGGTCATGAACACCAAAACTATGCTGTAGAGCAGCATGACAGGAAGGATTCCATGCTATGCTGGAGTACAGAAGAGCAGCAGTAAGTATGTTTTCTTCTCCAGACAACCAGTTCTGGATAATAAATCTTGCCAGAAGACAGAAAATTGTGGATTATAATGAAATGCAATGGTTTATTTTTAAATTTCAATGTATTATATCTTCTCCTGAGGAAACAGTCAATGACTTCTGCTCCTTCCACTTTCTCAAATAAAGTTTGTATAAGACAATTAATCTACAAACTACCTATTTATATGAACATGGATTAACTTTTGATACAAAAAAGGATGCAATGTGTGCCGCTTTTTGTTATTTTTCCCCTCTGAACAATAAGCTCCTTGGATAAAAACTGCTGTGTCCAATCTTACAAAAGATTTTAGGTATTTTAGGGTGTTGCTTGGAAGTAAACCAAAAATGTTACCTAAATGATAGATTTTTAGTACTCTTCCTCTGTAGTTCTGCTCTCTCTCCATGCATTAGTCAAACTGCTAGATAAAAGTAGAGATGGGAATCTGTTTTTCCCCAGATTCAAATAATTCAAGGTGCTTTGCCACGCAATATGATAGACTCAAAATTGTGTTCCTTCACTGGTCTGCCGATACCTGCTAACCTTGATATTCTGCCTGCCCATCACTTCCACAAGTTTTACTGCCCTCTCAAATGTCTCCCTTACAACTGGAACATCCATTCCAGGCCAATATTCTTCCCTGACCCAGATTTTATTCTCTTTTAAAACCTTGTAACCACTGACTTCTCAGAAACCAGGTTACCTATATTTGTTCTATTTTTGGGAATGAAGGGACAGGGTAAAACAACTCACTGAAAGCTTTGGAATTTATTTGGTATTTACTGACTGTGATCTCTTTCAACAAATGTCGTTTTCCTCTGTATCTGGGTAACACTCAGTAAACTTTGCTTGTTAGCACGATATAGATGGTAAAAATATATAAATAAAATACAATGTATTATAATAAAGTGAAATATAAATATAAAAAGATTACATCCTCATTTATTTTCTGCAAAAGAAAACCCCAAAGAGTTTGCTAGAGAAAGTAACAAATACATGGCAATTCTTTATTTTTCCTACCACGTAAATACAGTTTCAAGAAGTGGGTGGGAAGATGTTCTTTTGTTATTTACATGCAACAGAGTTAATGTTGCATTGTTTAAAAGTCCACCGTGGAAAATCTACAACAGCATGGTGACCTTGGAAGTGATGGTGACGTGTTTTAGCAGTGGGAAATACGGAACTGCAGGTAGGGAGTAATTATACAAGGTCTTGCAAAGAATGGAGCTCTGCCTGTTTGTATCAAAAGGGGGTTTAAAAACATATAACCTCATTCTTTCTTGCATTTTGACAAAGCTTAATGACTTCAAGAAAGCACTATTTGATTAGTAAGTCTATTGCTAATGGTAAGGTCACATCATTCAATAGATCTATATCCCCTGAGCTACAAAGGATAGTAAGTTTATAGATTCTCGTTTTCCTATTTCAATAGCATGTAGTAAGAACACCACTACTATTTAGCAGGGAAGTGTTTGGAGGTATGCTAATGACCACAAGAAAATTTCAAACCTCCATAATGTGCTTTAATCACCAGCTGGAGATCAAAAGCCACCATGTGATTTTATACAGCATGGGCAGCTTCCAGAACTGCCTTACATGGAAAGAGATCAATGGTAAAATTGGTAGATACAGCAAAGCTTTTGCAATAAAAGCGTTTTATGTATCTTGTTCAAAGCATTTAAGTGCCTTTTAGATCACTGATTGAACCATAGACATTATAAAGTGGAACCTTTTAATACCAAAAATAAATTTGCAGAGTAAAATTCCATTATAGGAAAAAAAAAAGCATTGCACTGCAACAGGACAGATAATAATTCTTTCACATGTAATGGGATATATGAAATGTTTGATGATAAACAGAAGTTCTTTGTATCGTTATAGTTAGACTCCATGTACTGTTGTTTGTGTGTATGTGGATGTATCTACAGCATAGGATATACAGTGCTCCCCTGATAAAATGCATGCATACCTATAAATATAGCTTCTAACTAAGATGGGTGAAGACACTTCACATCCCAGACAGTCCAGTCATTTATTTTTAAATAGAAAAAAACTGCCCATGCATATGAGTTTGGACCTTGACCAAAGAAAACATATAAACCCTTTAGAAACTCATGAGAGTCCTTTAATTTGGATTAATTTAATGCACTTCAAACAAACTCTAGTCTTAGAAGCTTCAAGTTATTTAAAATGATTCCCTTTAACAGCTTCAAATCACTTGTCTGCTAGCATCACAAAACTTCCAGAAAAAAGTGAAACTTCCAGTGAATCTGGCTCTGTAGCTTTTATTCCACAGCATTTCATTAATTCTTCTAATATCCCATTCACTTTCCATTAAATTATTGAGTACTCTGTAGAGTTTGGACCTCTTCCCCATTTTCCATTCCTCCATCTAACTATTTGTCCTAGTTTCAGCTGAGATAGAGTTAGTTTTCTTCCTAGTAGCCAGTATTGTGCTGTGTTTTGGAGTTAGTATGAGAAGAATGTTGATAACACACTAATGTTTTAGTTGTTGCTGAGCAGTCAAGGACTTTTCAGCTCCTCACACCACCCTGCTAGCGAGGAGGCTGGGAGTGCACAAAAAAAATATTGGGAGGAGACTCAGCCAGGACAGCTGACCTCAACTGACCAAAGTTCCACACCATATGACGTCATGCTCAATACATATTTTGGGGGAAGACAAAGCAAGGGTGGGATTTTCAGAGTGATTATGTTTCTCTTCCCAAGTAACCGCTATGTGTGATGGAGCCCTGCTGTCCTGGAGGGGGCTGAACACCTGCCTGCCCATGGGAAGCAGCGAATGAATCCCCTGTTTTGCTTTGCTGGTGTGTGTGGCTTTTGCTTTACCTGATAAACTCTCTTTATCTCAACCCATGAGTTTTCTCACTTCTACCCTTCCGAGTCTCTTCCCCATCCCATTGGGGAGAGTGAGTGAGCAGCTGTGTGGTGCTTAGTTGCCAGCTGGGGTTAAACCACACCAACATTCAACCGCTTAACTCGGGGAATTAATATAGAGGAAATTTTCAAAGAGCTGCAAGATTTGTAAAGATCTTTCCTGCCTCAGCATCTTAATTTCTAATTTAATGTTTTGAACAGCACCATTCATAATGCCTTTGTAATTCTTAATATAGAAAAAGGATCCAAGAAATCCAGGTCTTACTTTGACATTTATTACAAATTTCCTTCATCGCGTCAAGCCAAACAAAGTTCACTCAGCATCTCTCTGTCTGATTCTTCATTTGTAAAAAAGGGTAAATATTTATTTTTTATTAAGTTATTTAAGAACCTGATCCTATTATGAAACAATATTGCACCTTTCATTGCTGAGGAGAACTTAGGTAACAGCTTCATCTCACTTGTAATTTTCTAGACAGACATGCAATAATTTTATTGAGAAAAAAAATTGTCTCATCAAATGGACAGAATACTCAAAATAATAGTTGATTCTCTCTGCTTTGTTATTCCCTGTATTCTGAAGGAATTAATAAACAAAAATTCAGATTGCTATGTAATAAAATACTAAAATCAGTCTAGTAAAGACACCGGGAAAGATCTTAAAAATGTGGCAAAACCAATTTTGTTCTTAACTACCTTTTGACAGCACTCAGACACAATAAGATGTTTACTGGTCTCCTAAAATACACACAAGCTCTGAGGTTACTGGGCAGATTATCTTAAATACTCTTAGAATGTATATTAATGGATGAACAAACACAACTCTGGAGAGCCACACTGCTATTCTTAGAGAATAGTGATTACCCTTTTAAAGTTTAATAAAAATACATTAGAGGAAAGAACCCACACCACCATTTAATTTATACACAGCTTTCCACTGAGGAAAATAGTGTGAAATGTGAACGAGAGGGAAAAAAAGAAAGTAAGTTTGCAGTAACCACATTTTTTTTCCCTAGTGTCAATATATTCACACTGCAGGATAATACACAGATAGGATGGGAAGCATAATTCTTTGTACACCACACAGGTGGATGGTAACACAAGGCTGCTGAGTCAAGAACTGCTTCTCAGACTGATTATGGCTTCTGACCACCAGGTTTTTAGCAAAACTCTTTTGGTCTAGCACTTCAGTAGGACTGTAATTTGAAGCAAATACCATGGTGATTTTTAGGAACAGTAACCTCTAATCTCTACTCCTGTCTGTGGTCCTCAAATCCCAGTTAGGACAGCCACGTGCAGTCCCTGGCTACTATTTTATCATGCATTTGTGGTGGCACAGTCTCGCCATTCATTTTGGAATTAGCTGTTGATTTTATTTTTTTTTTACTTTTAAAAAAATATTTTTGCTTTTTTTTGCAGTGTGAAGTATGGCAGGGTGTTTGTGAAATGCATTAGGACTCTTCTCATTTTGCAAAGTAGAAAAACAAAAAAGACTGCAGGAGGAAAATACATGCTTGAGTTCTGAGCCATTTAGTTCTATAATTTTTGGAAGGGTGGAAATGTGAAGAACATAATGTAAAAATACCACTGTGTCATTTATATCCAAACTTTTAAAATCTAAAGTGTAACACGCTGTCTCACTACCTTCGGACATTTGACATTCTCTTATTTGGTATTTTTACTGGAACTGTCATATTCATGCTTTCCTGTGTTGCATTCTCCCCAGCACTGAACCTGCTTAAGAGATCTGGGCTACACTTCTGATCTTGCCTAGTAATCCCTGAAGACCTTGATCAAATATTTTATTCAATCTATGCCTCAGTTTCCTTACTGTAGAATGAAATTGTGAGGCTAAATCATTTGGAACATTTCACTCTTTTTTTTCTTCTTGGTGAGGTAGGAGGATTCAAATGTTCTTTGCGCTATTTTGGGTCTTTCGAGGAACATTCTTAATATTCTCCTTGTAATGAGGATGTAACTTGCATTTCTTCTGGAACTGACAAGTACATGTAGCTGTCCCAAAAGAACAGTCAGTTGTGAAATGGCTATTCTCCATTTAATCTGGAGATTCAGCAGTCTTTTGAAAATTTTCAAGGTTAATCTAGGTTATTTTATCAGATGCTGGTTTAGAAGATTCCATACAGTAGTCTGATCACTATCTCTTCAGGCATTCTTGTCAAGCCACATTCAAAATGTCATACTTCTTATCCGCACTGTTAAATTGAAAGTATGTAACTGCTTATATACTACAGTACAGTATAGATTGCATATTTACTACTATTTAAAAGTGGGATTTGAACTCTTCCTAACAGCCATATCTGTAGCACACACATAAATTGCATGGCCAATTTAATTTTAGATTAGAGAACTTTTAAGGAAAAGATATTAAGTGCTTCCTCTGGAGACGAATCAAACACAATTACCAAATCTAAGATAATTCTTCAAGCATATTTGAAAGTTGGAGCCAGCCCACTCCAGGAATGCTCTTGCAGTGAAGGATGATAATGAGAAACTCATCCTACGCTTTCGAATTCTTTTGTCAATACTTGCTTTTCTGATATCTAGTTCAAACAAATTGATAGTATACAGGGAACACCTGAGAAAAGTTGTGGCCACTTTAGATTTGGTTAATACTTGAAGAATCTCCAGCTGCAGCAGTATTAATGCAAATGCATCCAGATAGACTAAACAGAACCACAGCCTTTTCATGTACAGAAACATAATATATGAAAGTCTCTGATCTGATTCTTTATAGGTAGAATCTTACATTTTTCTTAATAAGTAGGATGTGAATATTGAAACTGTACCTTTTGCTTGAAACAGAACTAATTATTCAGGCTCAAAAGAGAAAAATCAGAGTCAGAATGAGGTCAAGGTTCCTCTCTTTGTGCAAGAAAGCTGCTATTTTTTGGCCAAACTTTCAGATGGGATAGCAGAATTTACTTTAGATCTCTATGGCCTCATTGTTAAGACTGTTTTCAGACTGACAACCTGAAGATCAGCTTTTCAATAAAGGAACGAATGGAATATCTATTAAATTTTTCATTTTATTTTCTCTATCGGCATCTTAACATTTTTTCATGATCCCAGTAATCCAATATTAAACATGGTGACACTTCAAGTGAAATGCTATCATATGTGGGGGTGTGCTCCACTTCTTTCAAATGATATTTTGGTTTTTACTATGAGCAGTAATACCCTAAAACATTCAAACGAGTTGAAGTTCTTGAACATCTGTAGGAGTACCTACCTAGGATTTCTAGTATACATATCTATTATTCCTGATGTAGCCCAACTTTTCAAGGAAATCTTCTGTATTAGTACTGTCATCATGAACATACTATGGAATGACATTTGTTTTAAGCTATCTAATATCCCTAAAGTTGCACCACATGAATATGGTTGCCATGAAAACATAATGCTTTTTTCCAATGTTTTAAACACCTAGCAAATTAACAACACAAAACCATTGTCCTTTTATTTTTTCTGCCTTATTCCCTAAGTCCCCTGTTTTGGCATATCTTTAATCTTCCACGTCTGCCTCACACTTCACAGCTTGGCAGAAGCAAGTGTGGCTGTGCATGAATTTGTACCTGACAACAAAAGGAGGAGACGTAGTGATACTGGATGACAAATGGATCAGACCTGCTAGGTGAACCAAGGCTGTGTGATTTGACTTGGACCTGAAGAAAAGAATATTGGGATGGGGAGGAAGGAGAGTCGGAAAAGGCAAGAGCCAGAATCCACGCAGGCCCTTTGAAGGCGTGGGTTCTTCTTCATGAAACTTTCCAATTGTTATTGATTTTGCAAAATTTTATAGTGCACTCGAAACAACTTAAGTATCACAGAACCTGGTAAAAAAAAATCAGTCAATACTAAATAAACACATGGTTTGTCAAAGTGTAGATAAAAAGCTTCTTTGGAGAAGGGAGAAGCTCCAATGTACAACTGTGTTGAGACCACAGCAAGTAACATAGAAAGAGTCTGACAGGTAAGTAGGAAGTAGGTAGAATACTGAGGTATGTAATGGTATATAACGATGTACTGTGCAAGAGCAGCTCTGGTGCTGTGTTGGCTGGAAGGGCCTGTTTCAGCCTGGGCATCGGTCACGCCAGGTGAGAACCACAGCGTTACCTCCTCCCCTGGAAACCTGTGTCTTTCCTGTCTCCTGGACGTGGCTTATCACCACACGGCATCAGCCTCACAAAGGACTTTCCAAACTTATTTCGGTTTAAAACGAAGAGATTTCGCACAGCTACCCCCTCAAAGACATCCCCTCTGCACCCATCCCGGGCGCGGTGCCTGCTGGGAAGTGTAGGCGCTGCCCTCAGCGGGGGCGCCGCGGCGGCCAAGGACTACTCTTCCCAGCAGGCACCGCGCCCAAGGCGGGGCGGGGGCGGGCGGCCGTGGCGCGACGGTCCAATGGGCGCGGGCGATGGTGGGAGGTGAGCGGCGGGGCGGGCGGGCCGCCTCGGGGCTCTTCGCAGTGCGGGAATTTCGGACGGGGCGGAAGGAGCGGCGGCCGGGCCTGGGCACGGAGGAGGTATTGGAAGCTGGCGTCTGCTTTTGAGGTGTAGGTTTTTTTTTTCTTTTTTATGAGGCGAGTACTGGGGTGCATTTCCGCCTCCCGTTCGGCCAGCCGTGCGTCCCCGGCGCTCCTGGCGGGTTGCGGCCGCGTTTTCCCGCTTCCCTCGCTGAGGAGGCTGGTGGTACCGCCGGGCCAGCCCGGGCCCTGTTCCTCCCGCTCGTCTGCTGCAGGAGAAGGAAAGGCACCTTCTCTGCTCCCCTCGCTCCCGCCGGAGGCATCTCCCTGGGTCGGCAGGGAGGGAGGGAATGGGGGCAGGTGGGTAAGAGCTGCCCCAGTTCCACTCCCGGGCTCTGCTGCACCCCACTTCCGCCTCCGCGGGCTGTTGCTTCTAAAGGTGCTTTTGGTGGCAGCGCTCTGAGTTGCTTTCTTTCGTGCTTTCTTTTTTAGCACTAAGGCAGGTGGGGGAGGTGGAGTAAGAGCCATACTCAGTGCCACTCAGAGGTTTGTCACCTTCAGGAACATCCCTGCGTGGCTGACAATGTATCGCCTTGATTAGGAGGCGTTCCTGAGTTTTGCTTTAAAGTAAACATAATATATATATACATATTTTTTCAAATACAAACCTGCTAAAAATCTGCAGTTTTAGGATCAAGACAAGCCTGTTGTGCAAGAGCTGGGCTAAGCTGGTTTTTATCAGTGGTTGTGGTTTTTCTTCACTTCCTAGTTCTCGCCATTTGCCTGCCTTGTGTAAGACACATTTGATTGCAGGCAGGGTGAATCCTGGTATTTTCTTTGGTTTTCAATTTGTCCTTAAGGCTTTTATTACTTCACAGGGAATCGATAGGCCCTTTTTATCGTTAGCAAAAATCTAAAAACTTTTCTGAAGCTTCCTGTAGCTATAACTGTGTCAGAAGATTTGTGCCTTCCTCTGTGGGAATAAGCTCTTCACTTAGTTCTTGGGGACAATCCCCAAATGAGGTAGATTTTCTGGTGAATTTTGCAGCTGTTGATTTTTATACAGTGTACCAAACTATCGAAGTTAAGTATCTCATTCACATGCACAGGTACTTGCTGTTGGTTTGGTGCTGAGGTCATTTGAAGTGACAAATGATTTGACATCTTATAAAGCTCACTATGGTTATTATTGTAATTACTATTTGAGTGATGCTCAGGATTTTCAGGAGAACCTTAAATACTGTTCCAAAGAAGAAAATGCATTCTCGAGAAGGCAATTTAAAATTAGTTAGCAACACAGTAATTCCTCTTGTAAATGACTGTTACCTATCTCTGAGCAAGCTATATTCTGAAAATTTAGTCTGCAGCACAGCAGTGTGTTTAAAAAAAAAAAAGTGTCCAGTTTGCCCAGTATGGTGCTATTGTGATGCAATACTTCTCATTAATTGTTGTCCACCAGTGTACATTTATTCATTTTGTCTGAAAAGATGTTTTCGTATTACTTGGGGAAAGAACCCCAGCACCTCTTTCTCCAGAGGTACCATTATTTGTCAGGTGTCTTAATCACCAGGAAATGAGATTATAGCAGTACTCAAAAATGTAACAATGATAGACCAGTCACAGAATGTCCAACTTCTGCAAGACACTGTTTACCTCACTTGGTATGAGAAGTCATTGATAGTTCAGGTGCTTTGTTTTTTGTTTGTTTTTTTTGGTGGTTGCTCCTATGAAACAGTTCTACAGTATTCAGAAATCTTAAAATGTCATGTTCTTTCCCTCTGACTCCTTGAACAAAAACTGGATGGTGTGGGTTGTTTTGTTTTGTTTTTTTCTTTATTTCCTTTTCTGCAGGCAGACTGAGATGTCTTGCTATGACTGATGAACAGTATTAATGACTCATAGGTCTCAGGTCTTGCAGGGTCTACCTATTCCTGAAGAGGAGCACAGGTCACCAGCATGCCTTCTCTGTGTTGACAATGAAAATAGGTCCTACTGAGAGAAACAACAGTAAAAACGACAATTTCCGGAGAATAAAAGAGGAGGATCAGGAAGAAACCAGTCTGACTTACCTCAAAGCAGAAATGCTTCCTTCAAAATAAATTTGATTTATATTAATTTCAGAGATTTATTGAGAATGATGCCAACACAAATTGAGAAATGGCTTTTCATATTTATTCTAAGAGTTCAAGTATCACTAGAGTAGCAACCATTGCAGACAACATTTGTAAAGATAACACCACTAATAGCACCATTGATGCAAAATTGTCTGCATATCTCGAGTACAGAGTATTGAGTTTCTTCCAAGATGTTTTATTAGGGAGAAGCAGGAGAAATAACCTTTGTAGTACTAAGAGGCTTTTGGAGAGAGTTTAGACAAATAGACTTCTGTTATTCATATTTGTTAGTAGCAACATCTTTGTTCTGAGCATATTGTAGCCACATAAAATGCTGCTGTTTACAATTATGCACCTTGAAAATTGTTCTTGTCAGATCCCTTATCTAAGTAGGGTTGTATTTGTTTGATACTTGAATGATAGTATAGTACTTGACATCTATGGCACTCTATTTCCAAGGACTTCAGCATGGTTGCAGGCACTAATGAATTAAGCTTCACAATACCTATGGGATAGAAAATATTTCCATTTGCTGATGGGGAGAGGTAACTGAGATGCAGGAAAGTTAAAGGTGTTTTTTGTGTGTGTGTGTGTGTGAATTTTTAAAGGTGATTTTAAGGGAGAAGTAGAGGCCTTTATTCCAGTTGTGCTGTGTACAGGAGTCAGCTCTACATCGTGTTTGCTGGTTCATAAGTTTCCTGAAAAACACCTCAAGTTTGCTATATCGTGACTCGAAAAGCACATAGAGTGATAGAATTTGCACTAAAATGTTATATTTTTAACTTATTTTTTTTTCTTCCCCCCCCCCAATTCTGTATTTTCATATAGAAAATTTTTGCAGTCTCCAGGTGGTTTTGGTTTCAATCAGTAGAAGATCCTTGAATGGATTAATCCAAAAAAATGTGGAAACGTGTGCAGCCATTGCTTAAATATTTCCAAGGATAACAGCTTTTTTTGCAAAAGAGTGAGTGCTTAGTATTGTGCATGCTGCCCATTGAAAGCGATCAGTGTTTGGCACCTATGGCCTACTGATAGTTTGACCAACTTGTAAGTAGGCACGGTGCCATCTTAACAGATGGATATGAATATAGACAGCCAAGAAACCATGTATGTGTATCTAGTGTATTTGTTAAGGGCAGGGTTCCCAGCTGGGGATGTTCAAACTTATGTCCATTTTGAATTTTTGCTTTTATGGATAAAGGGAAGTTGTCATTAATTTTTTTTTTTTAACTAAATGCCTTCAGGCATACAATTATTGGTCACATTAAACAAAAACTAGGAAAAAAAAAACCAACAGAGGGAAACACCAACTCCTTTAATACTCTTGAGGAGCTATTTTAGGTAAACTTAATTCCCTTGTAGGTGAGGCTACTACCATAAGACTCACTCTGAATGTCAAAGATGTGAAGCCTATCAATAGTTTTATTACACTGGCTTGCTAGCCCTACTGAAAAAGAGGCTATGAATTTTTCTTTTACTGGACAGTAATCTGTCCAGAATTCAGGCACCTGAGTGCATCTGTTCAAGTCTCGCTGGAATTATTTGTAGTAACTCAGAGGTCAAGGGATGCAATCCTTCAATCCCTCTTCATGTCTGCTCTATTGTTCTTGGCTTGAGGGCAGTATGCTAATTTTGTATACATTTTTGTACCCTTTAGATGACAGTGAGTGTGAGCGTGTCCCACATCTGACTCATCGGGCAACACTGCTGATTTTTGTGCCTTCTTTTTCTTCTTATCTGAGTCATTCTTGGGGCTCCACACTTCTGGTTTATTTTCCCAATACCACCTCTAATGGTTTCAATCTGTCCTTTGGTTTAATCCTTTTCATGATCTGGGTGCTGCTGTGATCTTTTTAGCCTGCTCTTGTAAGCAATATCAACATGTAGCCATTCCTGCCGCTCTGTTCCTTCTGGTGCTTTGACGGCATCGCGTTCTCATTGGTATGGCCTTACACTTGGCAAAACACAGCAACTGCAAAACACAGTTCGGTCACAATACCGATGTGATTCCTGTTACTGGTCTAATATGCTTCCTGTCACAATGCTGGTGTCCCCAGGCAGGAGTACCTGGTTTGAAACCAGCTCAAGCCCATTGCTCTCTTTGAAATTCTTTTGGTAGTTGTTTAGTTTTTATACTTTCATGTTGGCCTGAGCCTTGTATTCACTCCCCCTGGGCTGGCCTGGCAAACCCAGGGAGATATATACCGCCTTTTGATCTACTCAACAATTTTGAGCTCCATTCAACTGTTGTTTGGGTGTTTGCCTGAAACAAAGGCCACCCACCGTCTCTTTTGTTTCCGTTTTGCGTTGAGGTAAAGTGACTCCTTTGCATTATCGCCCATTTCCACAGAGTGTCCCATCCATTTTTCAGTCATATGCCACCCCTGGGGGTCTGATCAATCACAGCTGCAGAATTGAGTGTTAGCAAACAGAATAACATTTTCAGGAAACTTGACAGTTATTCTTGCATTTAGTGATGTAGACAAATGAGTATGGGCTCCTGTTTTCAGATGTTTGTTAGGTGACAGACATGATTTGGGGAAGAAAATTTCCTGATAATATTACCCAGTCAGAAGAGAGGCTTGTGGAGGGGAGGACGCTTTTGCAACAGCTATCATAGTTATGTAGTTTTCTATTTGGGAACTTAAAAAATGTCCTAGAGGAGCATTAGAACTAAAATGGGAAAACTGATGTTAAGTAAATGCATTTGGCTTAGGGTTATTGTATTGAGTAGGTAGACTAATGGGAAAAAGATATTTTGCTATCCAGAAACTTCCTGAATTGTGTATTAATATTCCTTCCTGCTTCCCTAAGCAAAATAAAATAATAATGATAAAATCCCACCAGTCAGAACAGTATCTTTTAGAAAATAACTGTGGCTCTGTTTGTATGTCTTTTATCTTTATAAGGTAGATGGAAAGATCAGTTCTTTCTAGAAAAAATCATGAAGACCTTTCATGTAAAGAGATCTCTGCCATATCAGGGCTGTGCATTCAGTAAGTCCTTTTACTGCATCAAAATCTGGCTCTACTAGAAACTCAAAATATTTATTTGCTCAAAATGAGGCCTGTTCTGCAGAAAGATGCATGCATTTGGTTCCAGTGGGCTGTTGTTTCTGGAAATATTGCTTATCTGAGACCTGAGGTTGGGAAAAGGTAATGGTAATACTGACGCATTTATGATCTCAAGATAGGTAGTTATGCCACGCGATGGGCAATAAGCAGACTCTTATTTTTGTTGCTTGGAGTTATAGAAGAGAAAAAAAAATGTTTGAATGACATAATTTTTTGGTATTTTTTAAAGCTGAGAGGATTTCCTCATACTGTTGCTGAAGACCTGAACTATATGGCGCTTCTTCATTAAGCAGGTTTCACTCCAGGAAAACTAACAAACTTTATTTCATTAGTTTGCTTTTTTCTAAGTTTAGATATATGATTGGTTGTGATTGATTAAGTATGATAAATTCTGACACTTTTCTAGCGTGTATCATACAAGATCTTCTAATAGGTTTCTCTTGTGAAGATTTTCGCTGTCAATTTTTTTCTGCAATGCCTGGAAAAGTTAGTTGTTTTCCACTTAGAATTCATGCCAATGAAACTACTTACTGTGTTTCTTTTAAATTATCTTTGTTGTAACCAATTAAAACTTAAACAATCCGTACTTTTGCATACTTCTGACATATTTCTATGTAAAGTAAGTCTGGTCAGCATGTAACTTATACTGGTTTTTGTCCTTTTTCTTTTCCTCCTTTCCCTCCAGGGAAGATGCCATATAATAAGAAGACTGCTGGAAAAAGAGCCCCTGCAAAAAGGAAACTTGCTGAGGTGTTTGCCGTGGGGGAGATTCTAGCAGATACATCAAGAAAAGAATGGAAATTAGGTGTCCCTATAGGGCAAGGAGGCTTTGGACGCCTATACCTTGGTAAGTGTAATTATCTTTGATAATGCTTTTAAATGCAGAGTGAGATGTTTATTCCTATTGAAAGCAATGAAAAGTCAACCCTAAGTTAGGAATGCAGAGTGTCTTTTTACTAGACCTTTACCTTGGTTCATGTTGGAAAAAATGACAAGAGCAGACAAATGGTCATTGTAAGAAGTGTGGTTGTATGCAATTCCAGTGCTAGTTCATTCATTTTTTTAAACCAAAATCTTTATTACTTTTTAGCAGTGAAAGGGTAGTTTAGTATTCATTTAAATTTGTTTTTTTATCTGGCTGAAAGCAGGGATTTTGGCATGAGTGTCTTTACATCACAAATTCTGAACTGAAACTGTCTAAGCATATTTTATGGAGGTTACTGATCAGCCAGTATTTTGGCTGGTTTTGACTTTGGTGCTTTTGACTTTTTCATTGCCTTGTGAACTTCTGCCGTAAGTCATATACTTTTTTTTAATGTAACCAATGCTCAAAACAAATTGAAATCTTGGACTTTACAGTTTAAAGCATCAGCAGAGTTCTTGTTTTGCAATGGTATTTATTGAATTCAAGGAAAACTTGTTTTAGTGGATAGTGTTCTCTGTTATTTGGACAGATGAACAGATAAGAGAGGTCTTGAGAATACCTCAGGGAATTAATGACCCCAGTCATTTTCCGAACAGTTTTGAAGGGATGAAAGTTAATGTGTTCCTGATAATGAGGTTTTCTTTTGCCATGCATTTATGGCTGTCTTCCTCTTGGTGAAAAAGTTTCACTGAGTTCATACTTAGTTGAAAAAAAAAAGTAATCCATCCTGCTTTCAAAATTTCAAAATCAGCAGGCTGTAGCATAAATGGATTAAGAAGAAAAACAAGCACCATTGGGTGGCTTCTTGCCAAATAAGCGCTCTACTACTTACTCAGCCTTACTCAGTGAGCTACTAAATTTACCGAGACTGGAGTTCCTCCTCATGCAAATTGTGTAATTCTTTGTGTTAAGAATTCCTGTTTTGTTCAAGCCAAAGCTTGCCCTCTGCTTGCTTCCCCGTCATTTGCACAAAGCTGCGCCCGTGACTGTTCATGTACTTCATGTTTGCCTAACTTGATGTCCTGCATACCTGCATCTCCTTCTGTCACAAATATCAACAGCTTAGTAACAACAGAAAGTCACATTTTATTATGTGACATGGCAATATGGTAGGGAGAACATGTGTTTCATCTTTATGTCCACAACTGCATCTTTATGTCCGTAACTGTGTGTGTTCATCACAGTTCTAGAAAAGGAAAAAAATGCTATTGACTAGGACTACTGAATAATAAGAAGAGAGCTCCTTCATTTTCTAAACTGCGTGTTCTCTTCAAGGAGAAGGGAGAAAGCAAGACCATAGCCATATGGAGTAGTCTTGCCATATAGAGTAGTGCTCTTACCAAAATCTAAGGTACTGTTACATGTTCACATCAGTACTTAATTGCTTTGTCATTTGTTTGTCTATGCTGCATAGCAAATAAGTGTATGTTTTGTGACAGTTGCCTCTCCTATTACTAATAAACACTTCCTTTTTAACAGCTGATGTTAATTCTTTGAAGTCGGTTGGCAGTGATGCACCTTATGTTGCGAAAGTGGTAAGACAGCATTTGAATCTTTATTTCACAACTTGAAAATGTTTGTTCTAGAATAGCATGTGTAATTTAAAACATCTTCTGACTGAAAAATAATACAATTGCGTAGTGCTGTTTAAAATAAAGGTGGTGATATAGAGCAATGCTGATGAGAATTAGCATTCCTATGTTTGAGAGTGTATTGAGAGTGGAACATCAGTGGGGTTGAAAAAGGTTCAAGGAATAGATCAGATTCTATTTCATTTGCTGCTTCCTGTAAACAGCCCAAATATTACAAAATGAATGTAATCTGGAGAGCTCCCCACTGGATGTTGGTAAGCTGACAGATGGTTTGGGAGTAAAAGCAGCAAAACTTTGATTCCTGAGGTCCCCACAGATACAAAGTCCTTTAAATGTTTTATCATAAAACACATACGTATTCTAATTTCTATTGAATTAAAATGGCACTGATACATTTTTTTTTTTAAACCTAATGATTAGAGAGAAGAAAAAGTATTGTTGATAGCTGATTTTTAGCCCATTTTAGCAAATCAGCAAATTATTTTAATTAGTTGACATTTTCTTAAGTTTTTAATCAAAATTAAAATATTTATTGAACTCGATTTGGCTATAGTGTTCTCTTGCTGAGAAATAAAGTATTTTAAATTTTTCTAGATTTTTATGTGTATAACCTACTATTATAGATGATTTCCTGGTAAAGTCTTAGTAAAAAACCCGGGTGTATGGGAACAGCCATAGTAGATCCAGACCATTCTTTATCTTGGTGGTACTTCTGGTCCTGTGACAAAAGCAAATATCAGAAAACTGTACAAGTACTTCACAGTGTAAAAAACTAATTCTTCAGCACAGTTCAGAACTGCAGTGTTTTAATCTCTTATTTATTAAACTATATGGTGATGCTGAAATACTTGACCACAATAGTACATTTATACTTTTAACATTTTTTTTTGGAAACTAAAAGATCAGATTAATTTAAAATACATTTTAGTGTATGCCTTTAATATTGATATTTATATCTGCTGACTACAGGGAAATTCTCAAGTACTGGTTTTGATACTGCTCAGACACCCCGAGATACTGTTGGTCATGACCCTCTTTCCAAAGAGCTGAAATAAAGTGCTGGAAAAAGCACTACTTACCATGCACATGTCAGACTACCACCCTTCCAACATCAGCGCGCTGTGGCTGCCTTAGGTGTTGGTGGACAGGAACCCCATGCAGACCAGGAGCCCTAACTGTTGCATGGTGGCCACCTACTGTTGTATGTCCAGCCTGGGCCATTGAGGGCAGGGGTGTCTGTTGTGCAGGAGGTGCCGCCCGTTTTGGAGGCAGATCACAGACATTCCAGTTATCAGCAGTGGCTTTCCTATGAGAGGCAGTGGCTCCTAATTCCCAGCTCCTGACGAGTTTGCACAATCATCAGATACACATCGTTTTATGCTCTGCGTAACTGCTCTCCTCTTCTTTCCCTGAGTTCGAAACGTGTCTGTCTGCTTCTCTCCTCCACTTTGGGCTCTGAATATAGGAAGAGGTGTTCCAACTCTTGGGTTGCTTTTATGCTAGGTTTGCTTTGTTGCAGCAATTTGTAAATACCCCCATTGCTAATCCCCAGATGACTACTCACTTTTAATTTGTCTTTTATAATTTTGTCTTTATGGCAATAAAGAGTAGCCCCAGTCTTTGTGCTGCCCTCACAAATGACCCATAACATATTATGTCTCTACAGTCTAGTATAACACAACTAGGATAAGGGCCTATTTTCTGATGCCTGGGTGATTCCTAGCTTATCCATCAGCTGAAGCAAAGTGCTTAACAGCTTTGAACAATTATTAGTGTTTAACAAAGTATGTGCTTCTATAGTAATGTTCTTCAAATTAAGCTATTAAAGTGGGATGGAAATTGGCTTAGTCTTTGACATATCCTCGTAGTGTTGATGTCTGAGCAGTATGAAATGAATCACAGTTTTTATTTAAAAAAGAAATGGTTTTTAACATGTGGACCTTTCAGATGTCATTGTTCAGGAGTGGATGCAGAGTTTAATAACACTTCATTAAATTGCTGACTGAAAACCATCAGAATTATTAAAGAACTACTTGAAGAAATTTTTGTTTCAACACGTGCTCCATAATCTCTTTCATTACAATATATTTTCTAATTAGACTTTAATTTCAGTTTTGTTAATCATGTGTTTAGAATGACCCTGGACATAAAGTTGCAGAAATTTGTGTTTGAAGTCTTTCTGGCTTGAGTGTACTGTAAGATGACTAGTGTGGCAAATATTGGACATGATTACCTGAGCCTTTTTAACATAACATAGGCATTTATTTATCTGTATGTAGAATTAATGGTATTATGGGAAAATAGCTTCATAGTCAATGTGGAGATCTGGCTTATCCCCTCCAGTATGAAAAGATACCAGATTTTCAGCATTTGCTCTGGCTAGAGAAAGATGCACTTTTTTTTTTTTCCCCTCGACACTGAGGCATGATTTTTTGTGGAATAATTTATTTAAAGATAAATATTTTAAGAATTTTTAATACCTACAGGTTTTTTGCTATATTTTAGTAAGAAAATAACATTCTTCAAACCTATGTAAATCAAATCCAAATAGTATGTATAATTGATCTTCTAATTAAGTTTGAGTATTGATGAATTATGCTACACAGAAACAAGCAGATAGATCAACTAATGTTTGTCTGAGATAACTGCAGTGTAAGAATTCAGCTGTTTAACTCTTCTCTGTATACATAATCTCTGTATCGCTAATTTGTTGTCCATAGTGGATAAATAAAATAACTGAAAGTAGACGTGTATGTACCAAAGTTGTGTACATGGATCAGTCAGCCTAGTTGTGTGTTGTGGTTTTTTTGGTGTTTCATGACTCGAAGTTTGAACGTTGGTCCCACAAAGAGGGAGGGGCTGGAAAACTGTTTTCTTGGCTCTGTTGTTTATCAGGGCAATGCTGCTGGAGCAAGTGAGGTGGAGATAGGCGGTGGCTTTGTAATCCAGCCTCCAGGCCTAGGAGCAGGCTTAGGCTGGGATCTGCCCTGCTTCTGACCCTTCTTCCTACTCTGCCTCTGAGCCCATGCGTCAGATGCACACGAATGCCCACGTTCACCAGCGTGTTTGGTGTCTTTACGTTACTTCATCAGTGTCGGACACCAGTAAACCTCTGTTGGCTGAGTGGTACAGTGTGGCCTTTAGCCATTTTCTGGATCATTGCATTTGCATTTAAAAGTTTCAATTAAAACCACTTAAGATTGAAGGTATATGTTTTGGAACTTTTGCTAATACCATGTGATTGTATTTTCTGTTTCTTTGCCAGTAATCACATACTGGTTTTGGTTAGATATTTTTAAAATGTAGGATATTCCTAAACAGGTGTTCTTACTGAGATAGAATGAATTTGGACATATATGAATAACTAGATTAAAATAAATTGCTTAAGCTGATCTCAAAATCAATCGCTTAAAAATTGTAGGAGTTGAAATAACTTTTTTACCTTTGTGCGCTAAGTTCTGGAAATGTGGATTCAAGGTATTTGCCCACTTGCAATTCTTGCAGTATTTCAAAGCTCTGGTGTTTTCAAACCATTTTCTCTCTTGCAATTTAATACATGTCCCTAGAAAATGGAACCAAAATACCTTGTGTTAACTTAGATACAATGTAATCTTTTAGGTCAAAATAGGTGTAGTTCTTATAATTTAGTTTAAGAGAAATTGTGAAATCTTCTGTAATTTTTACCTTGGTCAACTAGTTTCCGAAGGGAATGAAATACCTTATGTTCAGCAAGAATTTAGCTTTTATTAAGATTTTTTCCATCATTTCAGGTGTTATTTTGGGCTCACTAATGGCTATTGCAATTGATGCAATCCAGCTTTATTCTGGAAAGTCTGAGATAATGAATGTTGTTTAATGTTCTGTGCTAAACTTTTGCAGCCAATTATTGGTAATATTTCTGCACATTTCAATTAATTTGTTATTCTTTAATCCTTTGTTATGGGAAAGGTTTCTTTGATATCCTTAATGTTAAGCAATTCATAATAAAAATAACTTTTAGAGCCAACAGTGTTTTATAAAAATAGCATATTCTATTGAACGTATCAGCACTGGGTAGAGCATTCGAGGGAGACTGTGCTTTTATAGGTTTAATGTTACATTGTGTGAGCTTTTAATCATTATTAGGTATTAACACAGCAGTTTTTAACTCATTTTAAATTGTTTTGAAGGAACCAAGCCAGAATGGACCTCTTTTTACTGAGTTAAAGTTCTACATGCGAGCTGCTAAACCAGATGAAAGTAAGCAGTCTATTAAAATGTTTTTAATGAACTACAAGCATTTAGGAAAATAGAGCCTACAGGAGTAAGGTCAAACCTTAAGAGAATCTTTTTAAGTAATTTTCAAAATTATTTTTAAATGATTGAAATCTAATCAAGCCATATAGTAAAATTAGTTCTTTTGGTAAGATGTTCTTTACAGTTGTATTGATGATATTGTCTAAGTTGAAATGTTAGTTCCATCTCTGCCCCTACAATGGACATATCATTAACTTTCCAGTATGCTTTGCACACGAGCTTCCATGAAATAAGCAGCTCACATGTATGCAGAAACTAAGTAATGTGAGTAGTCCCTTTTTATGTAAGTCTCTACTGATGTGAATTCATGAACTTATCTTTATTTGTATTTTCAGTTCAGAAGTGGACTAAGTCCCATAAACTGAAATATTTAGGTGTACCAAGATATTGGGGTTCTGGCTTGCATGAAAAAAATGGAAACAGGTGACTATATATTTTGTTGGCATATATTGGGATTTATTTCATCCACAACCAGTATCCCTTTCAACCTAATTTACTTTGTAAGATGTATTTTCTACCTATCTTCATGTTGTTCATTTCTGCTGCAAAGTTTTGTGTTCAGAACAGGGTGTCTTTAAGGAGTAGATTAATAGATAAATTTTATCTTTACTCTGTTTGCTACCTGTATTTGTGCCTATAATATTCTCAGTGATTCAGTTTTCGTTTGTTTCGAACATTGCTGTAATACAGTGATGATATATATGTGGTTTAAAAGCTTGTCATATTTGGATTGAAATAAAGCTGACTTCCAATATATTAAGTCCTTGAACATAATATGACTGCCTTTAAAGTTCTTCTTTTGGTGTGTTGTGCACTTAAAGAATATTTTCACTCACACATATAAAGGACTTAGTACTCTCTCTAAATTGATTTTATTTTCCCTAGGGGTAGATTTTGTTATGTAATCTGTGAGCTAGAATAGTTGTTCCTCTCATGTTAAATTTGTCCAGGGATGGTTTTTAGTATTCTGTGTCGCAAAAAGTTTTTGTTACTTGGTCTTGAAAGGTCTGCAGGTTTTATGTAACAGTCCATGTTTCCTGGTGGCCTTTCTCTATGAAGCTGAGCTGCAAGAAGTTTTATTAATCTGGCAGTTTAGAGTAGGTCGGGCTTCTTTGTGTGGACTATTACAAAAGGCAATTGGTATGTGTACCCTAGGATGTCAGAAATATCATTATTTTAGAAGATCCTCAACTTTAAAACTAATCTAATGTAAAAACAACATTAATTTTGAGAGACAAAAGTAAATATAACAATTATGTTTTTTTTCCTAAATATGCTTTTTTTTCAATTTAGTGTTTAGTGCATGAGATTCTTTGATACAGCTACTATGAGCTCTTACAATGATAGAACCAGTTTAGCTATAGCAATGAATCTCAGAATACCTTTGACAAGTAAAAGATTTTTGGTTTTAATAATAGGTTAAAGAAAAAGGTTGTAATAGATTTTGAGAAACCAGCTGTTTTAAGTAACCATGTTAAGTCACTTAGTCATTTATAAAGTAAAAAATGTATTTCAGTAAGTAATGGTTTTAGATATAGTATGTATAGATATAGATAAAATTGGTTTTAGATATAGTAAATTACAATACCAATATTTTCTGCTGTGGGTACTTGTTATTGTATTGCATAACTAGGCACGAATAAAGAAAAGTTCTTTTGATGGATGAACTTTTGGCTAACTGATGTAAAAAAAGTTAAGAATTGTTAAGCAACATTAAAAAAGTCATGTATTTCCCATATATTTGTTTTCTGTGTATCTGCAGTTTATTTTGAAAGAGATGTTTTCCATCAGTAATTGGTACAATAAACACATAAATAAAATACTTTGCTAAACACAATTCAGTAACTTTGCTGGTTTTTTGTTTGTGTTTTTTTTTTCTTTGAATTTAGTTATAGATTTATGATAATGGACCGATTCGACAGAGATCTCCAGAAAACATATGAAGAGAATGCAAAGCGATTTCCCCATAAAACTGTACTACAATTAGGCTTGAGAATAGTAAGTTTAAAAAAATACATTGTATTTATACAATCTGGCTTCCCCATGCAAGTCTTTCAGTTGTATCACACTTTTGTGCTGAGTACAGGTCCTCTGCTGGGTGGAGCTGGGTACTGCGTTTATACGACTGTATTTTGTTTTGTTAGCTTGATATTCTGGAATACGTCCACGAGCATGAATATGTGCATGGAGACATCAAGGCCTCAAACCTTCTTCTGAGTTACAAGAACCCTAATCAGGTATTTCTAATGCATTTTATTCCTCATGTTTTAAACCTTCTATTTGACAACACAGAGAAGTGCTTTGAATCTGTGAAATCTAGCAGAAGCTCGTTTTTAAGAATGTACATGGTAACATTATTTCTGCTTGACATTTATATTTAGTTAATATTCTGTGATTTTTTTTTTTTAATACATGTTGCTGGACAGTTATCAAATTGACAATTTGCCCTAAATAATATTCTAGAGAAATTCACAAGATTAAAAGGAAATTGACTCACAAATAGGTATTTGCAGGTGGAAGCTTAAAATTACATAGCACACTGGTAAATTATGTTTGCTTGTCTGCATTGTTACCTCATTCCTTTGTTCAAGAAATCTGTCAGATAAGTGTTCTGTTACTTGGAAAAATTGGTCTTTAAAGTGTTGATTGTTCCACTTGATTTAGGGAAGTCTTTCATTTTTCTGCATTTTAACTCTCTTTAGTATTTAAACAATGCATATTAGAGTTTCAGAATTATGTATGTCTTCTTGCCCAAATGTTTTAGCTCATGAAATAAGCAATATAATCTCAATTCTCTTAAAGTTCCTGTGGTGTTAGTGAGAACTAATAGTATGCAGTAGTGTTCAAATGGGACTGCTGACTTTAAAGAGGGTAGGACAGTAAATGTATTTATAACTCCATGACCATTCTGTTTTTTGTATGTGATGAGGGTGTTGTTTTTTTTTTTTTTTTCTCCTGTTTATCTTGCTGGTAGTAACTGACTATTTTTACTGTACTTTTCCTCTGCATTAGCCAGAAACTACTTCCAAATTTGATTGCTTTATGTAAAACAAAACCCAGCTGATACATTGAAATTACTACATATGATTTGAAAACAGTAAACGACTGAGAAATGATCATTTAAACTCAAACTCACCATTTTTTAATACTTTTTAAGAAGTTCTGATAATGGTTGTGAGCTGCATATATTTTTTGCATATTTTCTGTATTTATAGTTCTTTAATCTTAGAATTCTTTATGGAAATTACTAGGTGTATTTAGTAGATTACGGACTTGCCTACCGATACTGCCCTGATGGAGTTCACAAAGCGTATAAAGAAGATCCTAAAAGGTGTCATGATGGAACTATTGAATATACCAGTATTGATGCACACAAGGGTGTGGGTAAGGATGTAAAACTTTGTTCTCGAAAACAGGCATTTGTGCATTCCTTTTATAAATAAAAAATACTTTATTTGCTTCACTGAGTTTTGTAAACAACAAGGTTTCTGAATCTATATTTTTTTTTTTCTTCTCTATGGACTCTGCTGGCATTTTTCTTTTTTTCTAAATAAGTAACTTTTGCTTTGATATTAATGTACTGTATTTTTAATGTTACTTCTTAAATAGACTTCCTTAATTTATAAAGGCGGAGATGTTTAGGGTATTGTTTTTTATTAACTAAGCAGAAATGGAATAATGCTCATGAGATCTTGATAGAAAAACAGGTTCTGTTTTCAGGAGATAAATGGTTTCTGTTATCAGTGTAAACATTGTTCTTTCATATTGGCAAAGATGCATCATATTCTTTATCTTGTTTATAGCTTAATATTTAGAAGATTTTTTAACAAAACTTCATTTATGACTCTAGTTACTGAACATCAAAAGGCAAGTAGTGAGAAAAGGTTGAAGATTAAAATGACAGGTCTATGTCTGGTTAAACATCGAGGATTTACAGCGAACACCAGTTTTATTTTCTTCATTTTAAAATTTTGTTTTATTAGTATAAAGGTGTGTGCTGCAAAAATATCAGTTGTTGATGATGAATATTTGCACCTATGCTCAAACCTGAACGTATGAACAAAGATGACTTGATTTGCCCATTAATACGTCTAGTGTAGTCTGTGGTCAATGTACATATGGGTTGGGTGGGTTTGGGTTTGTTTGTTTTTGTTTTTTTTGTGGGGTTTTTTGTTGTGTTTTGTTTTTTTTCTTTTTTGGCAAGGGTTAAGGATCTGATTTATTACAATTATCTGTTGAGTTTTCAGGCCACATAAAATATTTCATCATTATGGTATATTTTTTTCTGGAGCTGGGGTTTCAGCATGATTACCTTTTTATAAAAGAAGGGAAGTAAAAGTTGTTTTGAACAGAAAGTCAATCACTTCAATCATTTGCTCCATTTTTTTTTCCCCAATCTGAGTACTTGGAAAGCATCCTAAATTATGATAACTACAGCATGTCATATCCTTGAGTAGAAGAAAGAAATTGCTAAAGGACATAAAAATTAAGGTATCCTTCCAGATGTAGAAACAATATTTTTTCTTTCCTTGCTTTCATGCTAAAATAAAGAAATAACAGGTACAGTAGTGTTACATTGTTAGCATTGGCTTTCTATTGTCTTGACATATTTACTAATTTTAAGTGTTGTTAAAATGTGCAAGCTTTATTAGCTGCTCTTACTTTTTTTTAATATGTATGTGCTTATATATCTAGCACCATCAAGACGTGGTGATCTGGAGATCTTGGGTTATTGTATGATTCATTGGCTTAGTGGCCACCTACCGTGGGAGGATAATTTGAAAGATCCAAATATTGTCAGAGACTCAAAAATCAGGTGAGAAACTACTTATTTTCTTTTTCTTTTGAAACTGAAAAGCAGAATGAAAATGTCTTAGTGTAGAAATGCTTTTTATTTTCAGTACATTCCATTTTGGTGAGCAGGCTATTGTTTTATATACCCCACAGTTTTCCTCTTCACGTCTCACGTATCCTTGGCTTGTAATTAAACTTTACTGGTACTGTTCTACTCTGTCTTGTTTTGCGTATGTGAGGTGCTTAGTTATCCACCATGGTACTGTCACTTTAGAATACTGCCATAGTTAAGCCAAAAAGCGCTCTTGCCAGTATTAGTCCTGCTTCACAGAAAGAGAACTGAAGCGTGGAGTATGAATAGCTTTTATAACACCATGCTTTGAAGTCAGTGGCAGAGATGAAAGCTAAAGGTAGATTTTAAAGGTCTTTGAGCATCGTTCCATCTACAGGGCTACTAATGTGGGATTTCTTAAATTTATTTTTTTTGTCACTCTCCCTCACTGTTACATTTCTTCATCTTTCCCTCAACCCTCTCCTGTTAGATATTTAATATGAAGAAAACTGTCCTACCACAGCAGTTTGTCTCATTAACAAGTATTTGTTATCTGGTTTCCTTATCTCTACTTTTAACACTTCAGTGTCCATCAGTGTGAGCAAAGCTCCTTGCCCTTCCCCTCAGTTATTATTTTGGCAGGGGATCTGCCCTGAAGAATGTCAGCTGGAGAAAGAGTCCTTTAGCAGCAAGAGGTGAGAGTGATGGTATGTGAGGGTTTAAAACCAACCAGTTCTTTTCCTTCAGTCTTCTATTTGCTTGCTTTTATAAGAACCAAAAACTGTTGAACAAAAACTTGCCGTATTTCAGCCTGTCTGGCATTCGTCAGGTTCTCGAATGTACTGCCCTCCTAAAAATGGCTATACCAAGTCATTCCAAAGGTTTATCTAGTGGTGTTTCCTGTCTCTGATAGCAGCCCAAGCTGGGTACTTAGGGAGTTTATCAGAACAAGATTCAAACTTCAAAAGAAACAATAGTTTTGAATAATTTTGTTTTTCAGATGTAGAGATAATGTTTCAGTTTTGATGGACAAATGCTTTCCTGGGAAAAATAAACCAGGTAAGAGGAGCTATTTAAAATACTTTGGTTTGTACTGTGTGGAAGCATTCTCTGATAATTTGTTTTAATGTCCTTTTTCTTTACAAAAAATAATAAAATGTGTCAATCTGGGTGCCATCACCAAATGTAGACAACTTTAGACAGTGGGTAGAAGCACTGAAATTATTTACATGGGGCATATTGAGTGCATACAAGGGAAGGCTGTGCTACTGTTTATTCAAATAAAAACAGATTAATTCAGTTGTTGCAAAAGGTGAGGAGTTGTCAGATGGTCAACATCTTTTTTCTTGAAAGGTGTGTGTCAGGCATTGCACTCTAACCCATTGCTTCTTTAAGTCCTGCTTGTTTAGTGAAGTTTATACATATTTTTCTTCTTTTATCAGTAACAAGAAGTGATATGAATTAGATTGTTGATGAGGAGAAGTTCAGACTTCTTTTTGGCTGCAGTTGTGTGAACTGCAGACACTTGCTTCTGACTAATGACAGTATTAAGTATTTTCAAATATGAAATGTGTAAGTTGATTTTTCACAACTGAATTTTAGAGATTCAAAATACAAAGTAATGCAAACTTGAAGTATAGATTGTTTAGATTGTTTCTGTTTGGCACTGGTGATTTGCCTTTTTTTTTTTTTTTTTTTTTAAACCTGGCTCTCTTGGAAATAGACTTTCTTGGGATCTTAAATAGTTATTTTCAGCTATTCCTGATAATCGGAAGAGAACTTTCTCTGTCAAGTGTGACTTCTCTGTTTTTTCAGTGGTCAGATGTTTCATGTATGTTTTTAATGTTTCATTCTTGCACTGATAAAGTTCTGAAATAACATTGAGTTTCCTCTTCAACATTTTAACATACAGACATAAGTATCATGTAAACAAGCATTAATTGGTGAAAATTTGCCTATTACGTTTTTTACGACTGACTGTTTTCTTCATTGCAAGGAATGTGTAGAAAACAGTGATGCTGTCATCACTGGGTAATGAAGCTTGGTATAATTTTTTTCTGAAACGTATTGTAGTAAAGTCATAATTATGAGTTTATAAATTACCATTTCAAAGAATGGCATAACTAGCGTATGCATAATTTCTGACTCTTGTGGTAAAAGTGAATGATTAAAATGTTTTCAAATAGAAATTAATTGGAGGTACCATTTCTTTAGATGAAATAGCCAAATACATGGAAAAAGTGAAGCTACTGAGCTATGAAGAGAAACCCGTTTATCAGCATTTCCGAGAAATTCTTCTGCAAGGTCTTAAGGCCATCGGGCAAAAAGATGATGGAGTACTTGACTTTGGCTTGTCAGAGAATGGAGACTTGCGGACAAATCCCACGCAAAAGGTTTTTGCTCTAAACTTTTATGTCAGCTTTTAATGCGTATTTTGAGCTAAGTAAGAGTTAAAGTGGTATTGGAAGTAGGTGTCATAACTGCATCCAGTAGGAAATAAGCACATAGAGAAATGATGCGTAAGAGTAGGACTTAATATCAAATGGTTCACTAATTTAACTTCACTAATTGTTGTTAGAACTTAATACAGAATGATATTTATAGGTGTACTTTCATAATAGATTATATATTTGACAACAGAATGTGTATATGTAGTTGTAATGACATTTGAACAGATGAACATTCAGTTAATTTACTTATTTTCCTTAAATTGGTAAAACTCCAGATGGGTCAAAATACGTGTAAGGTAAAATAAGTCTAGGGTGTTTTTTTCAGATTAGATTCCTTTCTGTGACTAGTTCAAAGCTTAGTTTTTAGTATGCATCTTAGTGCCAAGAATTTGACTCTGGAATTCACATATTGAATTCACTGTGGTCTAATATGTTACTTACGAGTCTTAACTATAGTGGTGGGCATGGAGTATTTTATTTTCTGTACTTAAAAAGCTTTAAACCCTAGATTTGGACTCTCATTTGAATACAGCATAAGAACTTTTTAAGCCTTAGGGAAATCACATGTTAAAACTGTTTATAATAACAATAAAAAATGATATAATAACGATTGAATCGTTTAAGTTGGAAAAGACTTTTAAGATTGTTGAGTCCAACTGTATGGAAGAATAAATATTATCCCATACTTCAGACTGCATTTACTGCTTGTTTATTTGTATTTGTTAATAACAGGTGGTCAATTAATTGGTTCCTTTAGCATGAACCAGTGAACTGAGAATTATAATACAGGCTAATACTACAAGAATTCTGCCTGCTTACTGACATGATCAATAGTGTGTTAAAGGTGGACATAAAGCACAAAAGAAAGCAAGTTATAGGATTTTAAAGTCTTCTAAGGATATAGGATATAGGTACTGCTTTTCTTACTTACTTTTGCCCATTAAATAGTACTTTTGTAAAATCATATAGCCATGATCTTTACACTCAGTTCAGCAGAAAATATTAGTATAAAGATCTGTCTAAAAGGAGAGTTCTTCTGTTCCCCTGTGGATCAACGTGACTTGAGACCTGTGTTTTGGGGGGGGGGAGGGTGTTGGAATCTGTTTTTAATGGTTGGCTGGTTTCTTTGCTCCATGAGTTGGCCTGCTGCAGAGCCAACATCTGTGACCTTTAATGTCCTTGTCCAACAGAGATGGCTGGTGCATGTTTCCAGTGGAATAAAACTTCAAAGATCTTAATTCTTTAGCTAATATCAGTCAAGATCATTCCCAAAGGGTGGGATGATACTTTTCCGTAGGTTGTTACCTATTAGCATCAACTAGGTGTTGGTTGTTTTATTTTGTGGGGGTTTCTTTTTTTGCTGTTTTGTTTAACTTTGAGGAAGTACAAGTGTGGTCAGCATATGTTCAAGCACTTACATAAACCGGTGAGTGTTACTGGCCCGTTTGAATAAAAGTTTTCAGCTATCTGCTTCATATCACAGTGGACTTCATGCTGCCCATGACAGCTACTGCTAGAGTGTCCAGACAGAATAAGATTGTGTGCTTGCAATCAGGTTGACATACCCTTGCTTGGTTTTGACCAAGCACCAGGACAGATGATTCTTCCTTCTATGTTGGATTTTCTAGGCCTTTTAACAGCTGTCGTATGGCTGGGGTTGAAGAATAGATTGTGTCAGTCCTCCTTCCAAGGGCATATTTTGCATTTTTCTTCAAGAAATAATGGAAAGAGGGTCTTCAGCAGTGTGCCTCCCTTCCCAGAATATACATTTGGGAACTCATGCTACTAGGGTTTTCTTGCAACGGGGAAGGCCCAGGGAACAGGAGGACGATTTTTTCTAGGTGGGAATAACTGGGCACTTAGATACACAGAGGAAGAAAGGAAGAACATATGAAGAACATAAGAATGCTAACTAAATTTATATGTATTTTCAGCTGTGACAGAAAGCTCAACTTGATGATTCAGTGTTTTAAAGATAAGTTCCAGATTCCAAACTCTGTTAGAAACTGCTCTCCAAAAAGATAGTTTACCATTCAGTAACCATCAGTAGCATCTTGCCTCTGAAAGCCAGGGTCTTCTAGCACATGCTGAATTTCTTTTGGCATGTTTAATGTCTAATTTGGAAAAGAAAAATGTGGTCTGGCATCCACGCTTGAGAAGATGGTGACCTCTAATATAGAATATTTATGGTATTTTGGCTGTACTGATCTTTTAATCAGAACAGGCTTAAGACACTCTTCAGTTCCTTTGGGGTAATCTTCCATAATACTTTCTTAAAACAATGTTATGAAGTTATGCTGTTTCATAGCTGGGAGACAATATTTCTAGCTTCTGTGTAAATAAATTCTTAGAATGTAGGATTCTCCTGTGTTTTCAGCTTGTATAGCTAATTGACCCACAATGTGCATTAGATGTTGCATATAAACATAGTTGTTCTGCAATCTCAGTCATTCTCCAGTATTGTTATCTGGCTAAAACTTGCAGATGTCTGCTAAATTAACATTTTATTTTCGATATTATGACTCCAGTTTCCCCAGATGTATAAGTAAATGAAACACAGTCCACAGTTCTGCTGGAGGTTTTGTTTTGTGTGGTGTCTGTGTGGGGTGTGTTGGGTTGGGTTTGTTTTTTTCTTTGTGTGGGTTGGTTGGTTTGTTTGTTTGGGTTTTTGTTTGGTGTGTTTTTTGTTTGTTTTGTTTTGATTTTGTTTGTTTGGGGTTTTTTTGCTGTTGTTTTTTGTTTGGGTTGTTTGTTGTTTTTTTTGGTGTGGGTTTTTTGTGTAGTGAATGCGTGTTGGTTTGTGTATGTGGTATTTTATAATAGTTCTAGCAAAACAAGAAGCTAACAGTGCTGTCTGTTGAAGGAACTATCTGGAGCTCTTGACTAAATTATTTAGGGCAAGGACCACATCTTTTGTTTAGTGCTGAAGAGTTGCTGGGAAATACTGGGAGTAAATTAAACTGGAAAAATATGGATCTTAGTGATTTGTTTCCTTCTAATGTTCAGCTTCAGATGTGCAGGTGTTGCTTGTGCCAGATGAATGCTGCCTGATTTCGATGGCTATGTAATTCACCTGCATCAAGATTAAGAAACCACTTCTTATTAAATAAGCTTGGAAACAAGATAAATGTATTTTGCTTTTGTGGAGCGTGTATTGGATATCTGTTTTCCTGATGAGCATTTCAAATGTTTTCTAGTACAATTGGGAGGAATGCATTATCTCTCATATAAAAGCAGTACAGCACTGAAATAGTCCTCCTTAATTTTGGTCAGAATGAACAAAAGTGTCTGTGTTTATTCCTGCCTAATGCATCACAAATCTGCTGACATGCTAACCTTGGAGTCTTGGCTGGCGGTAATCAGGCCTGTGCACCGGCAGGAAAGATGTACCTAATGCACTCCATCAGTGCGGTTTGCATATGGAAGTTCTCACAGGGGAGCTGCCCTGTGCCAGCTGAGGGTTACCTGCCCACTGCAGTTATTGTATGTAATTATCGAACCAATCTGTTCAGCCCAGCAGGGTTGATGGTAATCATGAAGCAACACTTTGGAAAGGAAAGATGCAATGCACTCTCCCCTTCTCTCCTGAGCCATGTGAAGTTGTAGCCACTTTTAAAGCTGTATTGGTAAAGCTCTAGTCTCATACAGTTTAAAAAAAAAAAAAAAGGAAAAGGTAAACTCTCCCAGTGTTCATCAAAGCTGTAATTTCTGTCTGATACAGATACAGGCCAACTCATCCTTCCCAAAAATCATGTGGCTTTAAAAGAATCTTTCCATAACTGCCTTAAGGATACTTTGCAATAGTAAGATTAATTGTAATATGCAGATAACAGTTCTACTCATTTAGCGGCTTTGAGATAATGTAGCTTGAGTAGAGTTCAGCTTTACCAAGTATCTCTCTTTGGAACAGGACCCATAGTTGCCATTAGAAAAAAAATAATAATGCACTGTCAGTGGGTGTTAGCTACTTTTCAGCTGTGCAAAGAAAGCCTTAAGAAGCAAGGATCCAGATAAACTTGAATTTAATGAGGTGTAATTTCTTTTAAAAAAAGCAATTAACATCGACTTTGGGTAAAATGTTTTTCTGTGTGTGTTTTTTGGATTGCTCATTTTGTGCCAGTTATTTAATGTAAATAAAAAACCCCCATGTTTTGATCATAAAAAATTGTGTTTTCATATGTTAAAATTTCAACTCCTAAAGTGATCTGCAGATAGGGGAACTGAACTTTTAAATTATATATTTCCTAGTACTAGTATTCTGGTATTAATGTATGAATAAATTTTCTCTACAGCTGGAGATGTTTTATAATGCTTAAAATTGGGGAATACCTTGTGAGGATGAGGTGTTTTTTACTTTGTGTTGTCTTTTATGCTCTTGACTTCAGTTGCCTCCCACCCCACTTTTTTTTTTTTCCTTCCCAGAAAAAAAGAAAGGCAGCAGCTGTGACCAATGAGAGCGCTGAAGCAGAAATGGATGATGCAGGAAGTCCAGAAAGGAAGAAACCTACTTCTTCTAGTGAGTCAAAAGATCATTGTCACAGTCCCATATACTGGCCAAGGGCCAGTCTCCCACCCAGTCACTCCCTCCCCTCCCCAGAAGGAGAAAATAGGTTGAGTAAACTCTTGGGCCGATTCAAAGATGGGGAGATTGCTTACCACTTACTGTTGTAGGCAAAACAGGCTCAACTTGGGGAAAATTAATTTATTGCCAACTAAAATAAGTTTGGGTAGTGACAAAGGCAGACATTAAAACAACATATTTCCTTCTTCTTATCCCAAGCTCAACTTCCTCACCCTAGACTCCTCTGCTAATGCCCTGAGCGCTGCAGGGGCATGGAGAGGACATGTGTTGTGGTCAGTACACAGCGTTTTCTCTCTGCTGCTCCTTCCTCCTCACACTTTTCCCCTGCTCTAGTGTGGGCTCCCTCTCTTGGGCTGCATCCTTCAGGAAAAAAGAGTGCTCTGGTTCCTTCAGGAAATATTAATGTCCAGTGTGGGCTCTCCCCTGATTTGCAGGGGATATCTGCTCCGTCCTGGCTCCTTCTTGAGCTCCAGGGAATATCTGCTCCAGTGCTGTGGAGCACCATCTCCTCCTCTGACCTTGGTGTTCCTCTGCTGTTTTTCACTCTCCTCCCCACACCACCAGCCCCTGCCTCTCCAGTGTTTTTTCTCTCTCTCTTAAATGTTCTTACAGAGGCATCACAAACAAGTTGGGCTCAACATTGGCCTACAGTGGGTTTGTCTGGGTGGCATGGGCTGTCGGGCACTTCCCAGCACGTGGCCTCTTCCCGCAGACACCACCCCAGTAGCTGACCACAGCTTACCAAAACCCTGCCACATGGCCACGTATACCCAATACAGCCATTTACCTTTAGCAATTCAAGTGCTTTTTATCTTTCATTATTTCTTTTCAGATCAACTCTAATAAAATTGAAGTATTTAAACTTTATGTGTAAGAAAGGTCTACTCTCCAATTATATGCTGCCTAAAGCTGGTAAAAATGCTAGGTGATAAAAACTGGTGGTTGCACCCCGTTCTTTTGCTGTCATTCATTTTCTCTCCTCCATTCTCATTTTTGTTCTTGTCCAATTCGCTGTCAGAATATGCTGACTCCTCAGGACTTCTTCATCACAGTGTGTTAAACCAGGGGCTAGCAGCAGCAGCTTCCAAGAGTGAGTGTATTTAAAGTCAAGGGAAGGATCAGCTGTAAGGATAGGAAATGCTGAAGCTACTTTTCAGGTAATTTGGCATAGTTTCATGTCATCTGGAATAAATCATCGGCAGATAAAGTAGGATTATTTTAAGTCCAGGATCAGAAATCTTCAGTAGGTCTATATAGGATAAGCTCATGGCGAGTGTCCTGTCACACTGTTTTCTGGATCTAACCTTCTAACTCCTTCATGTAGAGGTGAACTGAATTCAAGTAATTGCGAAGATATTTTTACTACAGAAATTTTGATTTGGACTTTTAAGTAAAAGACCAGATGTTGTCCATGGTCAAATAGTCGAAAATAATAAAGCATAGCACTAGAGTCTACCCCAGAACAAATCCACTTGTTTAAAAAAGGTTTGATGAAGGATTATGGCAGGATGGGAAATGTAGCTTTTCAAAGACAGTAATGTTATTGGTAAGTTATAGATTTACCCTAGTGTATTTACTCAAACAGTATGGTACAAAGTACAGGTAATTAAGCTGATATTATTGCAGAAGGTGACACTGCTCTGTTCATTTTCAGCTGTTTGCATGGTAGAATTCTGATTGTCAAAATCAGTGATTATTTCTCTTGCTTCAATGCCTTTTGAATTGCTGACGTCAATTTATTATGAATTTTCTAGTCTGTCAGTGGCTGCAAAAGGGTTAATTAGATTATATTTTCTTTCGAGGAAATAGAATTATTTGTTATGATAATGATGTTCAAAGTTTTAGCATTTTGGATTTTATTTAAGACCTTATAACAAAATATTTAATGCAGCTGACTGTTTTATGGTTGTGATTTGATACACATAGACAGAATACACTTAATTTCATATTATATTTTATACTTATTTTTTTCCTGGGATTGTAGATTACAATTCTTCAAGTTCTTTTTCATCTCTGAGAATTTCAATCTAAGTAGTAGCATCAGCTTTTTGTAAATGCTAAGTTTTTTCAGATTAAGTAAAGGTGTTTGGGAGGCTATATGTATTTTCAGCATCCAGTGGTTAAAATAAGCTTAAATTTAAACCTTCTGTTACCAATTCAGTAGAATTAAGGGTGAAATGGTTCTAATTTCACCTTTTTATACTACCCAATTTAATGAATACCAAGTGGGGGGAGTATATAAAATGATTTCAGGTGAAAAGTGATACATGTACTTACTCATTTTGTTCTCTCCAAATTTGGAATTAAAAACTTTGCTCCTTATTACATGATTCATAAATCTGTGTTGAAGGAAAGGGCAACTGTTTCATAATCTTATGATTTTTTGGATGTTTTTGATAAATTGAAAATAGCTGATTATTATAGAAAAACTTCAAACTCTCTTAAATCTGAGTAGTTTTATGTTTACCAGGGACTTGTTTCTGTGTGATTAGTTCTGTGACAAAAAAAATTCCTAAAGTTTATTGACCAGTAAAATGGATCATTTCTTGATACCTCTTAGTTATAGAAATTGAGGTTTAGACGTACAGAAACAACTTAAAAGTTTGTGAAATTTTATTTTATTGATTTCTAAAAGGAAATCAGTATGGCCAGACACATTACTCTTCAGGCAGCCAAAGAACATCTCATGAGTATTTGCTCTTAAAATGGTGGCAAGGAGAGCCACGCAGCCTCTTGCTGTTCAGCTGCTCAGCATTAACCACATCTGACTGTGTAGTTTGTCTAATCCAGCCCAAAAGATTAGTCGTCCCACAAGGATCCTGATCAGTTGTGCAGCAGTTGAGTCCTCCAGGGTGCTCGGTGGCTACAGGGGCTCTGCCAGTAACCAAATCTGCTGGGGCTGGGGAGCCCTCAGGCTTGGGAGAGGAGGAAGAAAGAACGAGAATGAGAAACATGGGTGTCTTGAAATTCTTGCTTCTTCTGCCTGCTCCCCCTGGTTGTTCTCAGTGTGGCCACTGCAGATGAGTTCAGCCAAGGCCATCTCTTTGAGTCATGTCAGCCATCAGTGTTTCAGGAGCTGGCAAGCAAGAGGAGGGTGTTACATTCTCCTTTTTATAAACAGAATTTCATAAAGTCCTCAAGAAACAAGCTGTGTTGTACTTCCAAAATAAGATGCACAAAATTTTGTGGAATTCTTAAGTTGTTTTTTACTTAAATTAGCATTTTATCAGTCTTTTCTTTTTTTTCTTCCCTCTGATAACTGGAACTCATATGCTTTCCTGAAAGTTGGATTTTTAGGAGGTATCCTTTTAGGAGGTAATATCTATGATGCTGACGTATATTAGTTAGTGTCTGTCCACCAGGCAAAATGCAATCAGAAGAGATGATTTGTATTTAAACAAAAAGGTTTTCTCACCCCCTGTTACAGCTCTGTTTTCAGTATTAGCTGCCTTCGTGTATGATAATAAAATATCCAGGCTTATAAGTGATGATACTATTAAAGCAGAATATCAAATTTTGGCTTACACTGTATGTATCCAACAACGCTTCTGCAGGAGTGTGCTGTATAATATTAATAGGACTAATATGCTTATTTTTAACCAGTTTGTATGGAATAGGCAGCTAGTATAGGGAACTTTGAAGACAGCATAAATGCTGGAAAAATAAGAGCTTAATGAAAATTTGTAAATAATCCTAGCTTCAAAGTTAGCATTAGAGGTAGAACTCTACCACTGGCAGTCTTCTTTAATGTTGGGGTTGATTAAGATTGGGTTATAGATAGATATATATAGATATATTTTTTTTAGAATAGATTTTTTTTTTTTGCACCAGCCTTTTTAGTTTCTATTATGATTTTTTTTTTTTAATAATTTTGGGTTTTATTAACTGGGACAATATAGAGAGAAATACTCAAGTAGACATGACAGTGAAAGTACTGAAAGTACTGTGGTTTTTTTTAATGGTCAGTACTGCAAGGGGTAGGAATTGTTCATGTCTGTATTGCTGGATATGATCCAGTGTGGTAAGGCCTCAACTGGGGTCTCTGGTTACTATTAGAGTATAAATAAAGAACTAGGTGAACAGCTCTGATATAAAAACCAGTCATACTGATTGATTGGTTAGAAGGCATTCCTAAGTGGAGGCTTAATAGCATTTCTCAATTAATAGATACTTAGCTTTATGTTTATTTGCATTGCATGGCTTTGCATAAATCAGTATGTGGGTTGTTGTCTTAGAAATCTTTTTTTTTTCTTTATTCACACAAGATTTATTACTTTAAGTTGGATTAAATCTACTTTTAGGCTCATTTTTATATTTAGAGAATTACTGGTCTTGTCATCAAGCTTTAGGAGAGAACAAATCATGCGGTTCTTCTGAGGTTGTTTATGGCGCCAGTTTGTTACTTGTCTTTCTATTTCACACCAATGCCCATATTATAGGTAGGTTTCTTCTTGATTTTAAACCCTAATACAAACATTTTCAGCAAAACTTGTACTGTGCAATAGTTTTAATTGCCTGTATACATCTGTATCGGTAAGAGTAAATGGGTATTAGTCTTAAAACAGTGTATCCGTCTCTGTGACAAGTCGCCAAAAGATCTGTCCCTTTCTGCACCATTCTTAGCCTACCGTTTCCTGTCTTGGGGATGTTGCAAGTTAAATGTTCTAGTATGAGAGTTAACCTGATCTGGGTTTAGAAGTTAAAAGTATGTGCTGCTATGTTGTATCTAGAAGTTAACAGGAAGATTCAGGTTTTAGAGCAGAGAAACACTGCGCTGGGTTGTCAGCGATGTTGACAAACTTGCTTCTGTATTCTGCATTAAGTATATTCCAACACAACATGAAGTAATCTGTCTTTTTTAGGCCTGCCCCAAAATTGTTTGAGGATCTTCGAAAGCTATTTAAATTGGAAAAGACGTGGTAGGAGGTGGTATTTAGGTATAAAGATCCTTAATTATTATGGGTAGGAAGGTTTAAATAAGTTAGATATAAAACAAATATATCCTTGTGGTTCTTCCTGAATAATGGTTTTCTGTGACAATTTGGAAGTGCCAAATGCACTGAGAAGCACCCTGAATATGTGCCACTTACAATAATGAAGAGTCAAAATTAATGGCCAGGATGTAAAGTATGAGAGTATTCCTGTTTGCTCCTGTGTCTACTTGGAACACAGTTTTCTACTTAGTCTTCTGTTATATTTTAAGCTTATTTTTCTGTACAATCTCTTCAGACCACTTCTAGCACTTAAATGTGTTTAAGTTTGAAAGGTAAATACATTTAAGTTCCATGTGATGCTTCTTGGGGCTTTCTTGTATTTGCTGCTAATAGAAAGTACTAAGTTAAAACAAAACACGTGAGGAAAATTTTCTGTGGGAAAAGGTTTTTTATAATGACTTTACATATATAACTGAATAGCTTAAAAATAAAAATGATGTCTGCTTTTTTGGTGTTTTTCTGTGACCTGAAGATGCATTGCAGTATGCTGAACAAGTGTTGCAGTTCAAGCTCAGGTATAAAATTTGCAAGTGAAAATTTTCTACAGGAAAGAAAGAAAAATTGTACTGCAGCAACTCAGATTTTTACAGGCAACTAAGCTTTTTCAAGATTGCAAGTAATATTATTTGAATTAAACTTTATTCCTCCTGCAAATTGCTGGGGTATTTTTAGACATATGCTGCATGTGACTACTGGCTTACATGTGTATGTACAATTTTGTTTTGGAATGTCTTCAGTAAAGCAAGTTTTAGAAATAGAAGTAAATCAGCTTGAGTTTCACGCGGAACAGTTTTACATTAAAATTTTTAAAAGAACACTCGTAGATTCAATGTTTTATTTAGGAAATAAACAGGCATAACATACATTTCCATAATATGGAAATGTATTGGCTTCATTTGTTGCAGGAAACAGAGGACCTGGAAACACAGAATACCTTAACTCAAACCCTATCCCACAACTCTACCAACTTTATTCTTTATCCTCCCCACTTTACAATCATATATTTCCTGGAATACAAGTCCATATTTTCATTCATCTCTCTGTTCTTTTTTCTGAATCATATTTCCGAATTTTCATAGAGAAGAGAACTTCTGAGAAAAGAGAACAAGCCAACTAACCAAAACTAGTATTTGTCACCCTTGGAGTTGCTTCAACAACCTTCGAAGTACTGAAAAATTCTTGTTTGAGAAGTGTTACACTACAAGGTTTTATCAGGCATGCAGGATTTCCTGGCCAACTTGGGGAAGGCTTTGTCAGAGGACAACATACTCCTCCTTTTTTTTATCATCTTAAAAGTAGCTCTTCTTTGGCACCATGTTCCAGCTGCCCAAACTGACTTGAGAACAGTAGACTAGTGTGATGCTTACCTCTCATATGCTGCCCAGCTTCCAGTGCTACTTTTTTCTTATTCCTTCGATATGTAGATAGTAATTTTATGGGTTCCATTCTCTTGTTATATCTTTTCAGTTTGATTGTATAATAGAACCCCTTAAGGGGCAGTTGAAGGAAAAAGGTCTCCTAGCGAGCCATCCAACGGAATGATTTGGTTATTTGATATGATCAAAGACAGCCGAAATACAATTGAAGCACATTGTGCAAGACAAAAGTGATACTGTGGTCAGTGGAAGAACTTTGAAGAGCTGACAGTCCTAAATTTGTCTCCTTTGGAAGGTGCAAGTCCACAATTAGTTACTTAAGTAACAAAACATCTTCTTAGATTAATTTATTGCACTGAGAATTGATATAGCAGCATATGTATATCAGTGGTCCTCTCATTCCTAATTCATCACTTCTCAGCTTAGCTGTGGCAATTCAGTATACGTGACATGAAGTTGCCACTATTCGAGAAATGTCATTTCTGTCATAAGACTGTCCTGCTGTGGCACTCTGGGTGTCTATGCAGAAATCGTTATTAACATCCATCTGTGTGGTGACTAGTCTGAGAACATCCCTTCCAAAAGCCCCTTGAGAACTCTCCACCGCATGACCCAGCTCTCTAGATTTATGGACCTTTGTTTCTTAAAGAGACAGACATTGCAAAGTGTGTGTGTGAGATTATGCACATGTGCACACACATTAGACTTTTTTTTTTTAAAGAAAGGAAACCTTGCACTGTCTGATCAACGTACTCGTCTGCCTGTGCTTCTTTTGAAGGTGAAAGGTGTTAGCTGTGTTGGTTAATAAAGACTACTACAATTTTAGGTTAAGAACTTGCATAGACTATCAGAGAATTGCTAGAACTCTTCAGCCATTGTACAGAGGCTGGCCTGTGCGCAGTCTTTGCTGGGTGTAAGTTCATCCTCTGCAAGTGATGCAGTTGCTAACGTCCAGCATGCCTGCTACTAGATACTTGTCACTTACCTGATGTTTGCCTGGAGTCTGAAAATCTGTATGTGGTTCTGTTTTCAAATATTCTAGCTTATGATGTAACCTAGAAGTCACCACTAATATCTAAATCATACCAGATCTCATCTGCTCAGTAACTCTGTTGTCATGCTCAGAATCTCTCACTGTCCTCATTTCCATCAAAGCAGGCAAGTAAGGGGGAAACTTGAGACTCTGGCGTCTGCTTATTTTTACTGAAGGAACCTCTGTTATTTTATAGAAACGTTCACTTTTTTACTTAAGTGTAGCTTTCTCTTACTGGTAAGATCTATGTGTGTTTCTAAAACAGTGTATGTAAAAACAGAAAACAAGATGAAAAGGGACATCAAGAGGTGATCTGCTCTATGCACCAGCCTAAGGACAGGCTTGTGTATCTACATCTGTGTTAATATTGGTGTATACAAATATTTTCTATCGAAAGTTCTATGATCAGTATTCTAAAACATCCCTGCTCAGCACCACTTGTAATACTTAACTATTCTTACTACTAAAAAGACTTTGAGAAATCAGAGTATTTTCTTCTGACAATTTTGTACCTAATATGAATTTCCCTTAAGCTGCTTTGTTGTCCTATCCACTGTGGACATGAAAATTGCTCTCATTTTATGTGGCAAATTTTTGCACATTTGATGAGTACAAAAGGCTGCACCATCACATCTCTCTTCTGTTTTTTTTTTTAATCCTTTTTTCAGATAAACTAGTTCAATTCCTGGTTTTTGTTTTATTAGAGAGCTAGAAACCATGGTCACCACTCCTGATTTTGTTTTCCATTTTTCTCAGAACTTCCTTGAAGGATAGAGCCCCAAACTGTACATAATACTGCTGAGTTTCTTCTGTAAAGTTGCTTTGTAATACTGTTTGCACGGAGAGGATCAGATATCAGAGTCAACTTGTCTAATAATTCCTCTAGAGCCTGTGGGACTCTTCATGCCTCTGCTGAACTTTGTTCCAGTCTCAAAACAAGCCGTGCAGTGACACCATCTGGTTTATTTTTGCCTATATAATTCTTCCTCATTTAAATTGCTGTTTCAACCTAATTCAGTTTAATGTGCTTTATAAAAATCCTCTCCTTTGCTTATAATAGCTTTGTTTGTGTCCTCATTTGGTGCTGCCACACAGGACCTCTCTTGTTTTCCGAAACAGAATTGACATTTCTCCCACAAGAAAAGTGTGTGGAGACACGGCGATCTGTGTTACCAGGCTAACTCAGTTTGAAAATTCAGACGAGCTTTTCAGTACAGAAAGACCTTCAGTTCTGTAATAGCTGCAAACTTTGAAGCTAAATGTGGGTCAGGAGCAGTCATTGAGTTTAACATAACTTAATCAGAGAGCTTAAGAGAATATTTCTGCTGTTTAAGTCTGAAATTATGACTAAAAAAAACATGACAAGGATTGTTTTTGTTGTGTTTAAAGTAGAGATTTGCCATGATCATAACTTGGCCTACATACCATTAAAACTACTCCATTTGAAAATGCAGAAGACATGTCTATGGCTAGAATTCACAATTATAGCAGCTAAAATATTTTGTGACATGGAAAAGTATTAACTAATTCTTGAAGATAAACCAGAATTTAGCTGGGAGAAGGAATGATTTACATAGTTAAGTTACTACTTTAGTCTGTGATACCTGCCTGTATAGCTTTTAGCTACCAATACTTGTAAAGGTACTAGAATAATTTGATTTTTACAGAGCAGTTGTGAGGATGTGTTTTGCCAGAACAGATCTGGTAAAGCTGCGCTGCTCGATGAGAGACAATTACCAGAGCTGTCTTTTGTTTGTTTGTTGGGGTTTTTTTGTTGTTGTTGTTTTTGTTTGTTCGTTTTTCTTAAAGATGTTGAATGCAACAAGAGCTTTTGGACAAACAAGGAACAAGAATATTTTTTTTCGTTCTCCATTCACTTTCAGGAATGGAAAAATTATTCAAAGTTTATTTTGCTATTTTAAATTTCAAATCAACACTTTAAGAGTAAATTAAGTTATGTTAAATTGAACAAACACAGAAGAAAAACTGTTTGCAAGAGCGTGTTGCTTTTCTTGATGCGCTTTTGGTTTGAGGTAGATTCAAGACTATTTTGGTTTGTTTTGCATTGTTCTCTGCCTCTTTGCTTTCCCCTACATTGACTCATAACACTCCAAGGCTGTTGTCTTTTGCAAACAGCTTCTTTCTCAAGGACTTCCATGAAACCCAATTTTACCTTTTTTTCTTTGTCAGTAATGCAGATGAAGAAGTTGACAGGAACTGTAGAGTTATATATAGTTTTACAAGCAAGAACTTAAATAGTTGGGCATACTGACTTCAAGGAGAAAATCAGGATTTTTAAAAAAGAAAAATATACCGTGACTAGAAGATGAAAAACATTTCTTTGTTACTGCATTTGTGAAAATGATAGTGATTTTTATTATACGTAATATTTTTTTCTTAAAGTGACTACAGCTGAATGTGATTCATGCAAATGAGCTGTGGTGGTGTGTGCTTTGTTGTTCCCCCCCCCCCTTTCCTGCTAGTGAACAAGAAGGAGTTTAAGTGCAGGGAGTTTTTATTACTGCATGTAATTATGGTCTCTTTGAACAGCCTGCCTGCCAGGTTTGTTAAGGATCTTGCTTAGATGGCACTGTTTGTTTCCTCTGTTAATAAAATATTGCCAAATAATAGCTTGAAATCTGAGGTAAAGTTGCACTGAAAGCTGAGCTGATTTAACAGCTCGATGCTGCCGAACAAAAATCTTCCTCTTTTCTACCTGTGTGTCTTCCACCTCCCCTTGTATAAGCTCCATTTGCATGCTCTAAGATGCTGCAACTCACTAAACTATGAGAATACCAGGCCAAATAAAAAGTTCTTTACCAGGTTATAGAGCTGGATCAGCTCAGCACAAAGTCCAAAGAGCACCAAAAATAGCTTCATATTGGGAGGGATCATAGAACTGAAATTTAGCACATGGGGAGGAAGGAAGGGCTAATGATTTGATGAGGATCCGATTCTTCATCTTTTGGTGAAGGTGAGCTATTAAATTGTCTCAACTGCATGTAATACTACTGTTCAAGAAGCTGAATTGTACAATGTGTTTCTCAGGAGAAAATCAGTGCCCAAAAATTGTGGTTAATTCTTCTGAGTCAATGTAATATGTGTGTCCTCCCCCCTAGTCAAAACTAAATGAATGATTTGAGTTGATCTAGCCTCTTAAAGACTTCAAGTATTCTCTTGTGATCCATTTCTGTTATTTTATTTTATAGAAAGTCTTTTTTTTTGTTTGGCTTGCAGATGCAGTAGCTACCAGAGCCCGGAAGACGACCTCACCAAAACCCAGGAAAGCGACAGCAACCAGGAAGAGAGTCCAGAAGTAAATAATAGATGGAGCAACAAATTAAGTTGCTCTTTGGCTGATCTCTGGGTTTTTTCAGTTTCTGTAGCACTGGAATCTCTTCCTTTCCTTTTAAAATGATGAATCCTGTAAAAACATGGACTGCTGTTTTGTACCTATTTTTGAAGAATAAATGTTTTATTAAAATATTTGCATAATTTATGCATACTTAAAAAGTAATGCAAAATTTTGCCAACTTTGAAGTGAGGATGCATTTTTATTCTTTATATACGTGAATTCATATCTTAAAGGCAAACTAAAAGTGCTTTTTTCTGCTGTATAATATAGAAATAAAGCCTTATTTAGCTTCGTTATAGGTACTCTACAAGGAACAGCAGTGTTGCATCTGATTTTTTTTCTAATTTTGAATAAAGTCTCATCAGAGGTCACTTAGATGTACACTGAGATGAAGTCTGAAATGGTAGAGACATGTTTTAAATATTTCTCAAGTGTTGAAAATAACATAAGACAAAAAGCACATTCTTCCATTCTAGTTTGTTATAAAATGTGTTTAAACTATTATTTGGAGGACAGGTAGTGAATTTTAGGGGTTTTTTTTGCATAGTATTTGTGTTTGCATCACTTTTCCAATTATTCAGAGTTATTTCAGACACGGCCCAGGGCGAGAAAAAGAACCAACTGAAAAACAATGTCCATTTTCAACTCCTTCCCACCCGTACTCAGATTTTCTTTTTGAACGAGTGAAAAGGCTTGAAAAGTTGTAATTATGAAGAATGACTTTGTAAATGATCTAGTTCCAGTGAAAGCTTAATTTACATGTGCTTCTCATAACAAAATAATGGTTTACCTTTTATTAATTGTTGAGAAGCTTGTAATCTTTCGAAGGCTTTCTTAAAAAGTAACTTCTTTGCTTGGCTTTGAGTCTTCAGAGTTGTAAGTCAAAAAATGCAGTGTTTAGTTTTGGTATGAAATACCACTACTTTTCATTTAGATACTGCAAAAATAAATATAATTAGGGCATCAACATTTGTATCAGGGAGACAACTTGATGAAGTTTGGCAAACCAAAAGAAATCCGTGTGAGCCAACGGGTGTATTCGTGTGGATGTCCAGTGCTCTGCTTGCTTGCTTGTGCATCGCCTGAGTAGCTACTCAGTGAAATAAATGTGTTGTAGTATAACATGCTGGATGAAAGACGAGGTTATGTTTGGAAAACAAGGGAATCCGTTCTTTTGAAATAAAACTGGAATAACGTACTCAAAAGGTCTAGTGCCTTCTCATTTCTGTTCTGACTGCTCTTATGTATAGACTCATTTTCCTGGGTATTAGCAAAGTGTGGCTGACAACTTCAAGCAGAGCATTCTCTTTGTTTCAGATGTAAAAATAGGACTGCTAAAGCCTCTCTCATATTTAAAACTCCTCAAATCAAACTATCATTTTAATGACTTCATTTAATCATTTTGTTCAAAAAGTATGTTACACTATTCTGAAGAAGTGTTGTCAGGAAGGCATATTGTATTCTCTTGCTTGTGTTGCATGCTCGTTGTCATTCTTTTGTAGTTTAGCTGTTTGTCGTTTTATTTTTTTTTAGTAGCTTTAGTAACTTCCTTTCTTTATTTTCCAAATTTTCAAGGAGCATGTTTTCTTTAGGCACTACCAAAGCCAAATGCAACAAACACAGACATTTCCATATATTTGTAAAGAGTGTTTCGAGGTACAGATTTCGTAAGCCAGCCCTATATCTTCCCACCCCAAAAACGTCCTGGAAAAAAGTTCATACTGGCAAGTGTTCTGTCAAGAGAAAGGTGTTTTCCATTCTAGACGAGGGTTGTTTCAGGGCTCGTCTCTGCTCACAAGGGACTGTGCAAAACTGCAGTCTGCGCAGGCGAGAACGTCTGTGGCCCACTGGAAGCTGCAGGGATGTTTGGCTGTGGGACGATCAGGATGAGCCGAATAGAAGGCTGCGGTAATACCTGCGCTACTACCCTGTGTGTTGCATACAGTACGTGCTTGCACACGTGTGTTTTAGCTGTTTTGCAGAACAGCGATGGGGAAATACACCACTTTGTAAGAGGTGGAGAGTGTAGCAGGTTTTCGTTGACATCCCCATTTGAAAGTAAAGCCCCTAACACAAAAGCAGCAAGCTGCCTTTAGACTGCATTTACTGCTCTTGATGACTCCAGTTGTGTGTAAATATTAGAAAACAGCAGGGTCCTGCATTCCAAGAATCACTTGAGCAGTGCCATGAAGACAAGTGTCCTTACTGGTATTGTAGTCATACTCCCAAGCTCTCCTGCTGTTTCTAATCTGTGCGCACAGCCGTGAAAAAAACTGGACTGACATTTACAGGCACAGCAGGGAGACACTTGAGTAGGGAATGTAAAAGACTCCGCTACCTATGTTTCAAAGTGGCCACCATACATGATAAATCTTCACAGGAGAACCAGTCGGCACTTCAGCTAATGGTGTAATGAGGATATTGATAATGAAGCACAGAATGCTGCTTTTAGTGCTTGAATGTTTTGTGGACAGATTGTTTGTATTTTTTCCCTAATCTAAAATATCTGGAGAAAGAATCGAATCCAGGATGGGTATAAGGTATTTTTTAGATGGTGCTGATTAAATAATTTTTACAGGAATATTTCCCAATAAATTAATATAAAATAATAATGTAATTCCTGATAGCTGCTGCAGCTTGCATTAAGAAGGGGGTCAGTTGCTTTCCTGAGTAGTTTGACAGACTTTACTCACTGCTTTGTCCCAGTGAGCTGCCAGATTTGGGATGCCATAATACCAGTAATGCAATTAGGTTTTCTGCGCGTTGTCTGGTTGACTTCTCAGTTAAGAGTTTCTTTCCCTTTGGGAATAAGACTAGACAGACTGTCATTTGCTATTACTAATTCTGCTTAGCATTATCACTGGAGCTTTTTTGTAATTAGCTATCTTAGTTAGCTCTTAAATTTTAATAGCCAATTGAAGCTACATTTTAGCCAAGTTCCATATCTAAATTGCATTCAGTCCATTAACAAAGTTGGTTAAAAGGCTATTAAAACAAAAGCCAATATATGGTGGTTAGCACTTACATGTTTGCGGCGGCAGCAGTACCAGCCTCCCATGAACAGTCTCAAGAAATGGCACTTCCTTCTAGCAAAGGAAGTGCACAAACAATGGCCAAAGTTTGTTTGGGGAACAAAGGCTGATTATACAGAACACTTGTAGGAAAGAAAAAAAAGATGAAACCGAAGTGTGTCTTTTCTGGAAGAAGGTGGAAGAGATGGGGAGGGAGATGCAGAAGGGGGCAATTAATGGTTCTGCTCAGATTTGACAGGTTCTGGAAAAGCCAAATAAACAAAGTGATGTTTTTCTCCGTTTCAGCTGATCAAAATTATTAGCAAAACCATCTGAAGCACCTTCTGGTGGAATTGTCATCTTGCTGAGTTTAGTTTGTGAAACATCCTGCCAGACATTAAAAAAACTGTAAGCATGCCAGCACATAGGCTCAGAGCACCGCTTCTCTAATTGATAGACCCTATAATTTTCTTTTTTTACTGAAGACCATGGCTGGATACCTCAGCCTCCCGAGTAATTTAGCATAGCATCAGTCTGAATTTTTTATCCCTAGGAGCACTTGTTTAAATTAGATTTTTCTCCTCTTTTCTTTCTTAAGGTGTAGACAGGAGATTAACAGCCTTTGGATCATCCTGTGACAAATAATGCCTTTCTCAGACTTTTCTGCTTCTTAAAAAAAGATATCTTTACTATTGTGAAGACATCAGATATTAATACTGCTGTAGTTTTAATAGTCTACCAGTTGCTGACGGGTTGTTTCAAGGGTGGTTTGCAGTGCCCTGTATGGGTGATGACAGATAAGTGTCAGTAGTTTCATTGTAGGAGATGTGAGGCAAACCCCAGGTTATGCCTGAACAACCCATTTATATATATATATAAAGTATACTTTAACCATCGTATATAATGGGACATCTAAATTAGAGTTTCCATAGTGCACCAGTTCCGTTGTTAAACAAGACATAGAGCTGGTGTTTATTGAACGTGAGTCGGATCCCATTGTTTGGAGCTGCACTGCAACATCAAAGCGAATGGAAAAGCTCCGTGGCACTAAGTGCCAATTCCTTCACCTCCTGTGCTGGGCTTTTTGCAATGATGCCGTACTCAAAGGGAGAATGAATCTGCTTTATCTGGCTGAGGACTGATTTTTGTGATGTCCTTTCTCAAAGGCAGGGAGAAAGCAGGTGTGCTGGGATCAACTTCTCTGGAACCTGTTAATTCCTGGAGTCCTAGTTGGGATCTTACTGCAGCTTTGTGCAAATGCATGCTAGCTCACGTGCATTTTAGTTTTCTTCCCTGATGTTTTCAGCATTGAGCAGCTGAAGATTTAGAAAGGTGATTCCATTAATCCTCTGCTCCATTTTAGACCTTCTTTACCTCTGTGTATGATACCTCTATAGCAACAGTTTTTTGGTTTATTTTGTTTGTTTGTTTTTCCTTTTCTCCTGAAGGGATATAGAGAAAATGGAACATAATGTTCCTGTGGACTGAGTTTTGCCTGAATGCAGAGTAAGCCAGAAAGCTCATAAAATTTGATGCTACAGACTAGTATTCTCTACGCTGACATGCCATGTTTTTAAAGATGAAGTCACCAGCGATATTGCACTTGAACTTCTTTCTCCTGGTGTGTGGTTTATCTTATCCCAACCAAAGCCTATGTCCTTTCAGACTGGAGCATATCCTGCCTTTGTAGGCTTCCACGCCAGGTTTTAAATGTGTTTTGATTCCCTTGCATTCAGGTCTCCTGCATAAAAATACCTGGCGCATTTTCAAATGGACCTCAAGTTCCACATCTGCCTGAGATACTGACAAGTGAATCCTGACAGCTCTATTTTTTGTCATTGTTGTCAATGCTGCAACAAGCCAAAACTGAGGCTTTGCATTTTCTCATGGATACCCCAAAGTCTAAAAGAGTTGTGGAGGAACTGTCATTTGATGGGACAAAGATTGCCTCCCGTGTTTCTACTCCTTGTCTTGGAAGGTCAGCTTTCCAACCCCGCAGACCTTGGCTGCTGTGATGGGTTTTTCCTAAGTATACTCGAAAGAAAAGTGACACAATGAGGCAGCTGGGAAGTACAATAGAAATAAAAAGAAAATATACATTTTATGAACTTTCCTGAACTAATTCCTTCTGCCAGACCACTCCAGACATGAAGAAGCTGGCACAGTTGTAATCTGCATCTGTGGCTTCTGAGAGAAGAAAAACGCTTCCTTGGCAAACAGAGCAAGAAACCTATAAAATTAAGGATTAATATGTTCATTTATACAGAAGCAGTGAGAACACAATAACATGAAATATAACCAAGGAGGATGCATTTAGAAGACAAAAGAGCCCTGGAAGGGAAGGTACTTAGCTTTGTTCAGAATGCAAACTATAACACGCAGTTCTGGGAATTGGTGAATTGCACAGCTGAATGTTAAAAGAAATTACTTCATTCCACAGAAAATACACGATCTGTGCCTGGAAAACCTGAAGGTACTTTCCTTTTCCTTTCTGCCACGAGAGGAGTGGAACACTGGATCTACTTGAAAGTAAGTAACCCTCCAGCTAATTTTGTCTATCTGCTGCTAAACCTGAACAAAAATAGTTTTACTAATAAACTGAATTCCTTTCTGAAAACAGATATATCTAAAAAAAATAAAAGGGCCTTTATTCTTCCGTTCTCCCTAACCTTTTATTACAGAGCTATTTCCTTTGGAATGGTGCGGGTGGATCTGCGCTAGCAAATGTGCAGTCTCTGACTCACTTCTAATAATGCTTGGTGATAGCCTAGCGGAAGATATACAGTAAACACCACCATATTTAGAAGACAACATGGTGCTGAAAATATCTGGACGTGGTCTAACAACTAGTTCCTTCTGTCACTGACAGAGCTGATCATCAGTAATTTATAGGTGCTGTGGTTTGTTTGTTTTTGTTTATTTTAACCAGTGTTGTCAAACCTGGAAAGACATGGAATTTAAAACTCACCTCTATCCAGACCAGGTGTTGCTTGATAGACCACTTCAGAGACTGGCATAATATTTTGCCTCTGTTATCTTCATACATTAGCTGGCTCCATGTGCGGCAATGAGTTGTCTCACTGATTGCTTGTCTCCCTTCCTCAAGTCAAAGCCCTCCTAAAAAGAACTTTGAAACTCATCATCCATTTCTCATATAAGTGCAGCGCAAGGTTTTCTCTAAATCTGACCAAAATGCTTTGTGTGAAAAGTATTCTGTTTTGGGGATGAATTCCAGTTGTTTCAATGGAAAGTCTGACTTTTCTGAGGTGGTAGTGCCCAAAATATAATTTGAAGCCAGTAAGAGCTGCAGGTATCCAGTATCTCTGAAAATTAAGTTTATGTTCCTTTAAAAATGTACCCCTTGCCTGCAAGAAAGATAATGATATTTTTGGCTGTTTAGCACACCGCTGAACTATTCTTTAAGAGTAGTGATAGAAGCAAAACCGCAAGAGAGGCCCTAACAGGGAATGAGTAATTAATAATTGAAATTGCATGCTGCAGCACAGTAACTGTGAAGCTAACCCACAGAACTTATGCTTGAACTTGACATTCCTTGATTAACTAAGAGTACTGTGACCGAGGTAATGAGGAACCGCAGGAGTGAGAAACAAATGTCTTGAAATGTGTTTGTGTTTTTGCTGTGTTCTTCACAATTTTTGCATGTTGGCTTTGTTTTAAGCTCGTTCAAGAGGTGGTTGTCTTCTTACCCATCTGCATAGCACCTGGTGTACTAGTATGTGAGATGTTGAGTGCCAATGGTAGAATTAATTTTCTTTTATTAGTTACTCTGCTTACTTCATGCCAATATGCTTCTTCCTTCTGCCTTCCAAGGGAATTTTTGGGTTATTCCAACAAGTAGTTTAGCTTTATTAGACTAATTATTTAGCCTCATTAAGCTAATTATTAACCTTTTTGAAATGTACGTTGCCCTGAAGAGCACTGAAAATGAGGAGAGCCAGAGCAGACCTGAGCCACTGGCAGGCCAGGGGACAACAAACCATTGTGCTTATAGCTGAGGAAATAGGTTTGCTCTTCCGGGCAGGCTCTCTGCTTCCTGCCTAGGGTTGAAGATTCAAGGTGTGGGCTTTTCCTACAACAGTGATTTCCTTGCTGCTTCCCCTTGACCATATCTGCCTGGAAAAAGCAAGACAGAGCTTTGGGTCCTTCCTTCATCTGTCTTTTTCAGTCATATTCAGTCTGATTTCTTCCCCCTTTAAGTGCAGACAACTTCAATTATTATTTGATGCACTTTCCTAATTAGAGCTGTGCATGCAATGTCCAAAGCCCTGGGACCTGAAATGTGAGTCCTGCACAGGTACTGGGGACCCGCTAGATCCCTGTGGGTCAGCTGGGATTCACAGCTTGGCAGGGGCTGTGATACTACAGGGAGCCTTCAAGAGAACACCAGTAGTGAAAAAGGGTTTTCTCTCCACTCTCCCTTATTTTCTCTCCTTCTATTCCTCTCTTCCATGATAGCATCTCCTCAGATCTTTACAGGACCTACAGACACTGCTTTCCCATTCCATCCATTTTCCCTCTACTTGCCCCCCACAGACACACCTGAAGACTCATCAGAGAAGCCCACAGTTCACTGTCTTTCCACATCATGGTGTTGCCTTCCACAGTCCTATCCGTTTTTCTGAAAGACCATCAAACTGGGAAAGGAACGAACTGTACCAAAGAAGTGATTTCTTCCGTAAAACCCATTTTATCTACACGTGTGATGTTCAACCACCAGACTATTCCTTCACTTCGTAGGCATGATGATTTTTTGTGTAAATGTATTATCTTGGTATGGTTTCTTGGGAGTGTTTGAGTTTCCTCGTGTATTAATGATCCACAAGGGAGACACAGCATAGATTATAAACCTGTAATTATCTCACGAGTTCTCGAGAATCTAGACTTGAAGGTGGGCAAAGATTTTTTGTACATCATATCTCATTCCACTGGGAGCTTGTTCAGCATAGAAACCTGCCTGAATGCTTGGGTAGCCCCCGTAGGTCAGCAGCAAGCAGTGTGTCGGGCATCTTAAAACTGCAAGTTTTATTTTGAACTGCAAGACTTTTCTTTAGAAAAGTGCCAGAGCATATTATGTGCCCAACAGTTGATCAGTCCAGTAGAACACCAGCCAAACAGGGATCTGAATTTCTGGTGGCAAAGGGACTTGCATCTTTTTCTGTCTTAGGAATGACTGCCTGTTCATAAAGTTGAACTCTAACTGAGAAACAACATTCATTAAATAGATTGTTCATAAAGAAAAAAAAAAGAATGTCTGCTAAGCTTTTTCCATTCTTTTGTTGTCTTTGTCACAACCTGAAGAAGATATCCTTGTCTGAACTGGTGAATTTCAAACTCTGCCTTAACAGGCACATTCCAGGTATGGGCAAGAGCACACCTGCTGTTGTATCACAAGCAGTGACATGTTTCTAGTATATGATCTGCTGGCAAGTTAAAGCCATCAGCCCCAAAAAGACTATCAGACTCGTGTACCTACATACCTTACATCAGCATTTATGGTCATTGCCAGTCACTTATGTTTGTGCTAGCCATGGCACAGATGTGATCTGTTCTTCCCCAGTTCCCGGTGACATCCCAATGTCTGAAGAAGACATTAATTAAGAGGAAGGGTAGGGAACGTCTGGTGGGTGGATAGGAAAGAGGGATTTCAGGATATCTGGTCCACAGACACTTGTAACCAGGAAGTCACAGCTCCCAACAGGTCCGTGTATCATCACCGCTCCTACCCAATTTGCTGTCACCAGCGCTGTCACAGGTTACACTGGATTTTCAGTCCTGTCATAAGTTCCTCCAGGTCTTAGTACAGGATGTGGATTTCTTGCTTTGTGTTTCTCTGGAAGAATCAATGAAACATACATCAGTGCTGAACTTTCTGCGTTAGATTTTAGTGGTAGATTAATCCCGATAATTAATGAAGCATTATCAAATGTAGTAAGGAAGACTTTTCTAACCTTTCCAACAGGAAGGTTGGAAAGAATTAGTGAGTTTCTGAATGGAGCACTTCCTCTCCAGAAGCCTTTTATTTTTCTGTCTGTGGAGTACAGGCCCAGTCTAAGCACTGAAACAAGGTGGGGGAATAAAACTTTGATATATCTTTGATCATTCAAACTCTGCAGAAACTCAGGGCAAATCATTGCTACTTCTTTCTGTTTTCAGAACGAGGGTTTTGAGAGCAGTCAAGTTCAGCAATTACTATTTTGGAAATTTAAGCGGATCACTAAAATACATTCATCTTTTTGCTTCCTCCTCATCAAAGTATTTGATTACCATTTGATGGCTGGAGGACATCACAGTCAGAAACCCTTTGCCTCTCACTGTTGTATCCTTTGCAAAGAAGAAGCTGAGTTCAAGACCTGCCCCAGAATTCATACCTGCTTTCTACCTCCTTTTGAGAGGCTGAGGGGTGTTAAGAGTTGTGCATAGCTTACAGAGGGCACACACATAAGTGGTACCAAATGGAATTGAACTATTTCTGAACTGTCTAAGAGTACCTCTGATGTGCAGCACAGTTCTTTTAAGAATTAGGGCATGCTATTCCTCTACAGTTCTTTGCTATGGCAAAAATGGACAAGTCAGTGGATTAATTATGTAAAACTTTATTTAGTTATGCTTCACATTAATGATGGGGATAGCATGTGTAGAAATTTATTTTTACGTTCAGGATTTCTTACAGTTGGCCTGTTTTACCAAAGTTAAGATTCAGTCCATTCTCTGTCTGATTTGTGTCCTTATCAACAATCCTGACATTTTATTGATGAGATATAAATATGAAAAGGAAGACTCAACAGGCTAAAACTCAGAAAAAGAGCTTTTTATTAAGGTCTTTCCCCGCCCTCCTTAAGCTGTTCTATCCTGCCTACCCTACAAAATACAAGCAAGCAGTAGAAGAGAAGAATTAATCAACAGCAACCAAATGATATAAAGAGAGACATTATTTTTCACCTGTCCTTTTTAGAAGGGTAATTGAAAGAGACAGAAGTCAACTAAATTTAGTACACTAAAACAATGTACAGTACTGTGAGTTCCTCAACCTAATGGATCAAATATAGTTCTTTAAATCCTTCCAATTGCCAGTCCAAGGAGAGAAAGAATAAAAGGAGCCTTTATTTTCAAAGTTATTATTCAGTTAACTGTTAAATAATTTCCAAAGATAAAAAGACATCCTTAACACTTTACTTAGTGTGGATTCAGGTTGGGATTTTTTTGTTCTTCAAAAAGTTTTCATCACCAGAATATCTTTTCTTCCTTGTTCAGGCATTTAAAACCCACATTCAGACCTGTCAAGTCTTATACTTGGAGAATGAGACTCATTCAGTTGATTCCTGTCTCGCACGTTTCTACAGATAGGCTGGACATCAGTCAGAGAGTAGATTCACATTACAACTAAGCCAGTCTAATGGGTACCTGGGGTCACTGGCTCAGACCTGTTTCTTTTTGCTGCTCCCTACTCATGTGTTCCTACCCCTTCTGCTGTGCCAGTATTGTTGCTCATTCGAGCCTATGGTGAACTCGATAGACCTGCGAAATGTACAACCCTTTTGTTAAAGCAGGGGTTGAGCCTTTTTGGTTTTTTTGAGAAGAAAATTTTAAAACCTCTTTTTTATCTAATTAATTTTTCTTCTTCTCTGGCCCTTAATACTTCAATGTCATCTGTTACTGGGCTGGATGTAAAACATTGAGGCACTGGACAAAAGTAGTTGTTGGGTGCCTCTGAATACCTGTCCTGTCCTAAGAGTCCTACACTCCTTTCTGAAAAATTCCCTTTTGCCTTCAAACAGTGGAGAATTAGCAAAGTATCTGATTGAGCTGCATCATTGTGCCTCATCACTGATATTTTCCTATTGAGAAACACACATAGTAAATAACATGTGAAAGTCACTTATGGAAAGCGAACTTTTGCAGGCTAAAAGAAGAAACGAAAACCCTACAATTACCTCAATTTTTAGAGCATTGCTTCTAGTATTGGAGCCTCAAGTACCCCAGGCATTGTCACACTCAGCCTGACGCTTGTGCCACATTTTGCTGCTCTTCTTGTCACCAATTAAGCAGGTCAAGAGGTTAACTCTAGAACGCCCATTTCAAGCTATTAACTTTGTAATTAGAAGAAGCGTTGGCTTGGAATATGACAAAATGATTTAGAATAATTTCCAGGGCTGTCAGGATGCATGTGATAGACCTATGACTCCAAGAGACATTCTCTGGATGCTGAATGATTGGCAGGGACAAGTTTGAACCAGTTTTCTTCTAAGCCACTCTGTATGGGTTCTTGTGTTATAATAAAGCTATGATTATACAATAGATGAATTTGCTTATTCATGAAATGGATTACCAGTAAGTCTGTGAGGTGGTCATGACATTATGTTTCACTGTAAGATTGAAAAAAACCAAAATACACATCCTTTCATGCAAAAGCAGTGGTCCACAGGAGAGTCTATTTGTGTTGGAAGGATAACGAGAGCATTCAAAATTGTAGACCTTCACCTGCACGTCTGCAATGTGCATGTTTGCAGCTTTGTGTGTTGTAATTATGAAGGGAAGACATTCTTCCCACATTATTCTTCTTCTTCTTCTGCAATGTGCATGTTTGCAGCTTTGTGTGTTGTAATTATGAAGGGAAGACACTCTTCCCACAACTATACTACTTACTTGAGAGAAAGAGAAATTGCAAAGAATGTGGAGTGTAAAAATTAGTCTTGATATTTTAAATAGCATTGACTAGCCACTCTAAAGATTTCAAGGGGCTGCTTGATAGAGACAATAGAGAATTTTCTACATGTCAGCTTTGCAGAAACATTTTCTATATTTGATTGTTTTCTTGAGTGCAGCAACAGAGTATACAAAACATTTGGCATCAATAATGATTTCATACATCTTTCTTCCAAAGATCTCAAGCTGTTCTACAAACATCGAGCCTTACAGCCTCCATAGGAGAAGGTCATATGTAGGAGCTGGGTACCTTCTTCCTTTTGAAGACAGGGAAACAGGGGACAAGAAACATCATTCAGCTTGCTGAGCATCATGTGCTAAATCAGATGCTAAACTGCATATAAAACCCCCAGGCAGCACCTATCACTTCCTTTCCTGGTCCTTCATACAAGTCTTGAAAAGCATTTGTTTTTGATTCACTGTCCTGCTAAGTTATTTAGGTACAATGTTAATGTCCTATGGAGGCCTTGTGGAGTAAAATAGCCTCAGTCCATCAAGCAAAATCTAAGGAGCTATAGTGGAAGTTATACAGGTTCTTCTGAGCTCCTTTATCTATCTGTCACAAATGAAGGTAGTGTGGGTATGTCCTCAATTATTTCTCTTGGTCAGTTGCTTTTAAATACCAGGGGCTGCACTGAACTCATCATCTGGCCTCTCCTGGGCTGGGGATTAAATTAATCACCCTAAAATGGCAAATATATGTGCTGCACCAACCAAGCATTCACATGGCTGCCTATTTCCCAAAGTCTTTTAACAGTTAAAATATAATTACCTGGGTGGACATGAAATGGTTGACTGAGTAGGTTGTGTCATCACCTTAATTTTAATGCCAGGACTCCTCTCGTGTTATGGAGGGCAGCAGTTAGCTCATTTCTGCCTCTTGATCTGAGGGAATCTTCCTGATGTTCACAGCAGGATGTTGGGAGTCAGCATGCTGCTGGGTTCAGTGCCTGTTCCTGAGACTGGATTCATTTTAGAGCCTTTCTTACCCCTCTTTCAGAAATGCAGAAAACTCAGTCTGCTTCTGAGAAGTTCTTCGCACTTTATAGATGAAGAATCCTATGCAAAAGCAAATTCTGATTGCTTAATTATTGGTAGCAATTAGCAAAATGTCTCCCATTGTATTCCTGAAATCTTCTACTTCACAGAAGTGGGGAAGGTGAACTGATATGTATTTTCTTTGCATTTTGAAGAACTGGTCTTTTTGAAATCATGGCTATTATTTTCTAGGAAACTGCTAGTACATAGTTCAAAAAAGAACAGGTATATTTACCTTTTGAAATACTTTTTACAGTTTTTCAGTTTTCTAGTAATTCTACAATTGCAATCCATTCCTTGGTTTGTAGGATGAATTCAAACTATGTATTCATAGTAGATGTTTTCTAAAAAAATTAAATAATAATGCTCAGCATAATGTATAAAAGCAGTAAAAGTCTTCAGTTGTTTCTACAAGTTTGGCTTAAACTGCAGGTCTTTTGTAATGCTAGTAAAAATAACTGTGCTTCACTTTCTGAGGGTAGTGAGGGGAGACAAAACTGGTGCCTACATCTTCTGAAATTTCAAGGAGGAAATTGGATTGTCAGGAAATGGTTTGAAACAGGTGCTCAGGTGTTGTGAGGAATGCAAACTACGATGTCCAGCATTCCTAGATCCATCAGTGTTGAATACAGCCTCTCTGAGTAGATATCCCACACTCTTTTGTATTAAGTGTAATTAGCTCATTACAGAAATGTGTTCTGTCTTTATCTTCTCACTGCTTGCTAGAGCAGCATGGAAAGAAGTTGACCTTGTTGTTACCTTGTGTTTTAATAGCCGTATATGCAAAATCTCCAGTTTATTTTGGATTGCCTGCTTGAAGCCAGCTATGGCCTACCATCAAAAGCTATTTATCCGTTTTCATAGTGGGGTGGTAAAACCAGTAGAGCCACAATATTATGTATGTGGTAGCCCATATAGGGGCCAGGGTACAATCGTGCAAGGTGAGCTTTTTTTGGGAATGGACTTCTACGATCCAGTTGCCCAGTATTCACAGAATGGGGAGTATCTCTGCACATGGGTTTGCTCAAGGACAGAGCAAGGGTGGGAGGATCCTAGTGAAGTTTGGTGGTGTAATGTGGGACCAAAGCTTGAGACTACAGATAAATTCTACATCCAAGAATAGACGGGCACTTGCTAATGCTCCTTTCTTCCACTTCCCAGTGGGTCTGCTGCACTTCAGGCCCCTGTTAAGCCACGCAAAAGGCCCTCCTACCTGGCAAAGGAAGACCGTGGCCATGGCACATGAAGCATCCTGGAGGCTGGAGGGTGGGCCAGGTCTGTAGCTCAGGCTTGTCAGGTGCAAAGTAGCATGGGCTGCAGAGGGGTCAGGGGGTTGTGGGACCTGGGGTGCCACTGGGAAATGACAGCCTTGGTGTCCTTGCAGACAGCTGTGGGGCTCTGCAGGTCCCTGGGAGAACCAATTTAAGTAATTACAGTGAGGATCCGTCAGGAATCTGTTGTTGTAGGAAAACCTCAGTTTTTACATGCAAAAGAAATCCTCTTCAATTGGGTTATGGCTTCTATTTAGCTCCACTTGCAAGTCCATAAAGGCATTGAAAATTCCCAGTATTTTGATACTCAACTCAAGCCCCATAAAATGCACACTAGACCTACATCACAGCTTTGGCTGAGAGACTGCCAAAGCTTTTAAAACTTTATAAAGTTATAAACATATATAAACTATATATGTACACTGGAAACAATCCAGACGTGAGAAACATCTGAGAAGGCACATGGTAAACACAAACTCAGTTACTTTTTTATTACATAAAAGCTACAGGTTTGCCTCAGAACTGCAGAGCTCTGACTATAGCAAATTTGGAAAGCGGGCTGGCATGGCCTAAGGCAGACCTATTTCTGTGCTGGAGAAGTGATTTCACAGGTGTTTGGGGGATTTGAGGGAGAGCAGAAGAGTGTTCCCTGTTAGCTATTATAAAAGTGGCTACATGTATCTGAGCACCTTATGCGGCCAGCTTTATTAGGTGTACAAAATATGCGGTTATCATCCAGGGCACTGACTCGATCTGAGCAGAGTCCATAGATAGCCGTTGCCTCCTGCCATGGTATGTCTCTTCAATTTATAATTTCTTTTATCTTATACATTTATATCCTGCAGCCGCTTGTAAACCCACGAGATACACTCAGTTCAAGCCTTCTTTTTCACAAAGAGCACTTACAAAAACATAGTTGTGGGCCTTTGTCCACATAAAGTCATTTCAGATGTCGGTGCCTCTGTTGCTGCTGAACTACTTGCTGACCACTTAGTGCCACATTTCAGGCAATTGCTGTGTATATTTAATAAATCGTCACACTGGTGGTGTACTGGAAAGACATTTTAGTAAGCTGAGAAAACCCCAAATGGCTGTATTGAACAGAGCCCACACAAAGCTGTAGAGATGTGCCATGACCAGGGCCTGCAGAGACAACTCCACATCCACTTGCAGCCACTTTGTGGCAACAGAGAAGAGGAACTTTCCTAGTAAGTAGGTGAGAAAGGAGCTAGAAGCTATTTTCAAGAGAAAAATAATCTTTAAGGCAGAGAATTCTTACTCTTCTGTCAGAAGGAAGAGTCAGTACAGGGTTGGCCTAAGGACTCAGGCTGGGTTGCAGCCCCTTCAACGGTGCACAAGGGAGCACATGACTGTAGTCAGGAGCTTCTTGTAGACCTCTACTTGTCATGATTTGAAGGTTTGTTTTTGAAAGAATATTTGTGCTCTCTGTTGCATTACATCTGAAAGGGTTAACAGGGGAATTTGCTCCACAGCCAAGAGACTTCAGAGGGGAACAGGAACCAAAGCCTTCGAAGGGATGTGGCCCCAGCACAGGGGCCTGGACACAGGGTGGGACTCTGTCAGCTGCGTGAAGCATCTGGGAATATGTTTCAGAGGCCACGAGCCAGAAAGAGTAACGGATTGATTATCACATAACCCCTCCTCTTGCCTTTTTGGTGGGGCTAGGGGCCTGTTGAAACATTTGAGACTGGGAGGTGTCAGCACAGAAGTGAATAGGCTGAGCAAGATACCATCGGAGGGCAGCATTGCTCAGACACAAGGCTGGACACCTTTCAGCTTTGTCCTATATGTTTCCATGGAAGGACTCCTCCTTCTTTGAGGACTGCTACACACTCCCTGTCTCATGGAGCACAGTGGCCGTGTCATCGGCGTGGGATACTGTGCAGGAGAGCCAGGCTCATGGGGGAACCGCTGAGCCCATGGCCTGTGTTAGCTGCTCACCGATCTCTTGGCGAAGTCTTCTGTCCTTGAGCTAGTTTTTGCTTTTTTTTTTCTTCTTTTGTCTTTGAGTGTCTTCAAAAAGATAATTACAAGGAGTTGGGGCCATTTGCTCAAGTTACTTTTAATCCCCGTGGTGGTTGTAATGAAGTGTGTACTGCACATCCATTTTACTAAAGTAGTGTATAAGGACACACTTGACTTGCTTTCCCTCTGCAGATGAGAAAGGACAGATCATTAAGAAAACAGGTTTGCTACATTATTGGAGCCTTCAAACAGATCCCACAGCCTGTCTCCTTTGGAAGAGCTGCTGACTGAGTCTTTGAGACCTACTGAGATCTTTGGTAAAGGTTTTTAAAATGCTTCCTTTTCCCGTAGTTTTGTGCTGATCCCAGCGTCATTGCAGGTTTTATCTCAAAGCAGACAGGCTGCTTTGGTTGTCTCCAGGAGAACATCAGTAAAAGCATGCTAATGCACAGGAGAAACGTCCATTAGAGGAAACAAGGTAGAAACACCCCTTACCAAGGAAGAAACATATTTCTGAAGATTTCCACTTTGTAACGCTGGCAGCTGCCATTCCCTCATGGTTCAGGTGGGGATTGGGGATTTGAGTCTTTACATGCCAGCTGGCCTGTCCCATGCTGAGAGCCCAAGGTACTGGTACAGGATAGAGGTTTTTGTGTTCAAATCCTCCTCTCAACTGCACAGAAGTTGCAGCACGTACGCAGATGCATGTTCGTTTATTATTTCCTGAAAAATTGGCTCCTCGGAGCTACTCTCCATGGAAGCTCTGTCTTGCAGTCTCTCACAGAGAAGCAGACAACAGGGATTTAAATCAAGCCCTTCCCATGTGTCAGAAGAGTACATAACTCCCCAAACAGAGTGCATTTTGAATCTGAGATTACATTGGAGTTTCCAAGCTAGCTATATTTTATGTAAAGTAATTATATAGTCTTGTGTTTAAGATTTGCACTCAAGTTTGTCTTTGATCTAGGAAATGCTCATTTCCCAAAGTGGAACGGTGTCAATAGGAGAGATTCATACCTCAAATAGCTTTATTGCTTCAGGCTCGGGGTGCTGTCCTGGGAGACTGAAAACAGGGCTGTTCCATTCCAAGTGATCTACCTAAGCATTGCAATTTGTGATTAAAAGTCAGAAGTGAAAAGGGGGAAAGTTGGCATCAACAGTTTTATAACAATTATGACTTGCATTTTCTCTGCCTTAAAAACCAAACCAAACCAAACCAAAATTATTTGTTTCAATCCAAACAAAATGCAGAGGTTTTATCTTTTTTACAGAAAAAAAAATTTGGTCTGGATTAATTTTATTTTTTTTCAAGTTCTTTTATTTTGGTTTACCTGGTGAATAATTTTCTCAAATATGATTAGAAGGGTGTATGCAGAGATTAATTCAGCAGAGATCTGTTCATACTTTTACAAAACTTTGGTCAGTGGACTTGGCATTTTTTGTCAAAGCTTTGATTGACATAACATTATGATGCATTTTTGTCCATTGTGACTGACCCAACATCCTTTGTTAGGAGGAAAGGAATTAGATTGCTTTTTCATAACTACAGAGGGATGCAGAGACCAGGAAGGGATAGGAATAAATTCCTGGTAATCATTAATCATTTACCTTTGCATTATCCTACCATCCTTCATTGCTTCCCCCAAGTTTCTTTATGTCAGAACACACTAGATTGAAAGTATTAGATTAAAGGTAACTGGGGACTGAAGCTCTTGCTTTTAGGATCAGGGCATCACCTTAACATGAAAACAGCCCACCATTAATAAGGTTGTGCTTCACTGTTCTGCAATTCAAAGGAACTTTGAAGTCTACATATGTAAATGACCAGAGTAAACTCTGAATGACCACTAAAAATAAACCCATTTGCTATTTATGATTTTATAGCACTGCTGGACATGCTACTTACTTCAGAACAACTTAGTGTCTCTGCAGAGCATTTGCAGACAAAGAAGTTATGATGTACTGATCTGATATTTGTTGGTAGCTCAGACTAAATGATTTCAGTGCTCCTTCATCCCTTAAAAAATGATAATTGAATCTACTACTCGGAGTTAAAAGTATGCCATCGCTGTATTAAAGCATTGGGCTGTTTCACAAAAAACCTTCCGAGCTCTTTATTATAACTAAGAGCTCATTCAGAAAAGAGCAAAATAGTTAATTTTGTGGTGAAAGTAAAACACATTCTCTGAATTCCCCAAAGAAGGTTTTCCTGTGGTAAACTCAGCCAGGTGAGATCTCAGGAGGAACAGTAAGCAGAAAGTGATTCCCATGATATTTAGACTTGTGGTTTGCTGCTTTGCAAAGTGCCACATAAACTGACTGACAAAAATGTTCATTTTCAATTAGGTGTCATTCATGAATCATCTGTGCTTCTCTGAGAGCTTGCCGTGCACTCCGATGCTGCATTCTTATGTTCTGCCATCATTGTTTCAGAAGTCAGTGCTGATTTCTTCTCCACATTCCCCTATGGCAGCCTTAAATGCCTTTAATTTACCATGACACAAGATACGTATCAGTCTATTTTCTTTCCTTTCTCACTGTATCTCAACTTGAATTGAGCTTTTGGTGGGGTCACCCCATGCTTCCCTTAGTATCACATTTAAGGCATCCAGATGGGGTGACAGAATGGAACAAGACACCATCCCTCCATCTGTTAAACAAAAAAAAAAAGAAAAAAAAAGAAATTAAATACAAGGTTTTATTGTTCTTTAAGTAAGAACAGATACAGTCTGTATGTCAAGGCCAAACTATATGCTATTAAATCTATCCTTTGAAGTCTTCCATTGGGCTGACCAAGGACAGATGGTAAGCTGTTATCATTTGATATGGGATTAGGTCAAGCCGAAGTTCAAGTTTGAAGGTAACAGTGAGAGTCTCAGTTCAGCTGTCAAATGTATTAGTTTATATAATGAATAGCACATAGTCAGCATCTTTGCTACTGTTCTACTAGTTTAAAAATTGGGAGATTTATTTAGCCACAGATTTCCACACTCTTTAGAAGTCTAAAATTGCAACATGAATCTGTTCTGACTTAGTAGCTGAATATCAATACAATCTTTACTCTTTTGGAAAAGACCAGAGCCTAGGTCTAGGATGTACCAGCCTAAAACAAAATGCCCCTTTATTTTATTTTATTTTATTTTATTTTTTTAAAATCTGGCTCATACATTTGCCTTTGTGTTTTCATTTTTTTTGCATATGTACTGAATCCATAATAATCTCATTGGATGAACTGATTACTGGTATCAGATGTAGGGAAAACTGCAGCAGCATTTCATTTCTTACACTTTATTTTCACACCCGAATAATGAATGAAGACCACTGACCGTGAAGCTGAAATGCTGCATACATGTCTGGCTGTCTATTCTTTGAATTTGGCAGAAGAAATGAATGTGCCTTAAAAAAAATCTAACCAAACATGTTTAGAAACAGCTTCTGCAGAATTGGCTGGTGTTTGCCATATGACACATGCAATGGACATTAGGCATAATTTGGAAGCAAGTAAAGCAAGTATGCCAGTTGAAAAGCTGAGACAAAGCGAACTTTCAGGATCTGGTCGTAATCTTACACAATAATCCTGTGGTAGCCTCATGACTTAATAATGTGCACTGCTCATATGAGTTAAGGACTGATAGGATGAGCCTTTGCTGGCTAAAGCTGCTCAGAATAACTCCCTAAAGAACAGATCTTCTTTATAGCTCTGTCTTGTTTTTGGTTTTGTTCTTCATAAAGTCCTCTGGAAGAAATTCAGTGGACAGGAAACTCTTTCCTGTTAGGTGTGTTGAGGCAGAAAGGAGGAGGAGCAGTCCTGAACCCTGACAGTGTCAGGTGCTGTACACTCACAGAAGAAAAAAGTGCTATTGTAGCATAGGGGTTGTGTTTCAGGTATATGAGTCAAGAAATTAAAACAACCTAAGTTTTTTCTGATACTATTCACTATATTATGGGTACACATTCACTTCTCTTCTCCATATGACATTTGTTCTTTTATGTACTTATTACATATGTTAACGTGTCATGTGAATAAGTAAATATTGCCAGAAAAACAGGACTTTTGAAGTTGTGACACTTAGTGCTTCATCACTTGACATTCAACAGCTCTTTTTAATTTTTACAGTTGGGATGATGTGTAGCTGACTGTAGCGTTGTACTGTGTTAGTAACACATCCAAACTAAAAAAAGAGACAATCCTAGAACTGTTTCTGTTTTGCTCTCAGCTTGAATAGGTTTCTGTCTAAAGGCTCAGGACTCAGTTCCCATTTGAGCAGACTTTTAAGCTTGGCTGGGGGTAGTGGGAAAGTCACTTCATACTATTTTTCCTGTCCCCTGGACTTGGTCTGGATGAAGCTGCTGTTGTAAAAAGCCTGCGGGCTTCCTCCTGTCACAAGGAATGCTGTCGTCTCCCTGAGTGCTGCTGAACGCCGAGGCTCAGATGCGGCACAGTCTAGTCCGCTGCGTCCTTCACCACACTGCTTTCTCCCCTTGCCGCCCATTCGTGGTGCTGAGCCAGCGAACACTGGGCAGAGTGACGGGTGAGATCTGGCAGGCAGACAGGTACTGCACAGGTGATGGACAAGGGATAACAGGGCCCCGCACGCCGGCTTCTTCTTTAGAGATCCACAATGCACTGCACCCTGACCAATCTCCTGCCTTGCACAACACAGATTTTTTTAACTTCAGCCTTCAGTTTTAGGACTGGTTGATCCCCTGGAAACATCAGCTATGCAGACTGGCCTTTTCCTTACCCACCCCTCCCAGGTAGCTGTATCCACGTTGGAGAATGGGTATGGAGTGAATGCAGCAGTATCACTTGGAGAAATATTCCTTGGAGAAGGGACTTCAGGAACTTGTTGAGCATTTCCGTGAGCCTTTTTTCACCTCGGTATAAGCTTTATACTATTGCTATGGACTATAAAAATGGAAAATTGTGACATTAAGTGGAAAGAGCCTAGGATCTACTACTGGTTTTAAAGTCACTCAGAAAAAGCAAAACATTTTCATTTCAGAATGTTGGTCTTTTCCACCTTCTTTTTGTTTAACTGTTTGTAATGCTTACCTTAACTAAGACCCGTTTCTGTGTTCACTACTTGAACAGGAAGAAAGCTTCCATTATATGTGGCGACATAAAGGAATGTTCGATAATGAAAACCAAACTACATTTGCTCAGTATATTTTGGTATACAAATGTGTTCAAAATACGCTAATCTATACACACTTTGAGGTCATTCATGCACATTCCTGTGGTCCTTTCAGTTTGCTTTTTTCCTTGCACTTTGCTCTCTGCTTATTCCTTTGAGAAGGGATCCATAGTCTCCTCAGTTTCAAACTTCTATGGCTACTGCAGCTTCTTTTATTTGAGTCCAGTTAGCAGTCTGGGGCTTGACTTATTATTCTTGTTTTTTGGGATAGGTGGTGAGTAGACTGAAACCCCACAAGCACTTGGCCTTGTACATAAAGTGTTAATGTTTCTCTTTGGGGATCCACCAGGTCCCCTGGAAAGTTCTGGGGAGATCCTGAACTTGCCTTCATTTTTGAGCACAAGCTGACTTGACCCCAGATCTGCATATAGACAAATTTGTGCATGCTCCCTATATCCACTTCTGTTTACAACATTTGTCTTGACTGCTCATGTGACTTTTCTAGAGACCGGAACAATACCTGGAGGCTGATGTGCTCTCTACGACCCACAAGAAGGCATTGTCTCCTCAGGGTGCAGGGTGCTCAGGTCGTGAGGATAGGACACCCTGAAGACTGGGAGTGTCTGTGTGTCTTTGGGGCACATCTCCATACTCTGTTCCACTCAGCCTGGACTGCTCCTTGTATGATTGCATGAGAACAGGGATAATGCGAACAATGATGACAAAATACTAAGGCAAATTAGAGTTCATGGGTGTGTATTAACAATTAGGATCGTTGTCATAATTTTTCTCCATGAACAGCAGCAGCAAACTCATTGCTTTGTAGAAGGCTATGATATAATATATATAAATGGTACTACCTAAAAAAAAAAAAGAATCCTGCTCTGCAATATCTGGGGGCCATGGCTGTCAAGGGCCAACACAGCCATCAAGAAAGTCTAAAATTAAAACAGACAAGTTGCCAATGCATAAAACTGCCGTCATTATGTTCACTTCCCAGTTTGTTTCAATGACCATCCCATCTGTGAAACGTATTTCTGTGGGACAGTTAAGGTTTGAAAGCATAAACTAGGCTGTTGGAGTAAATGCTGCAACCCAGGTGTCGCTCTTGTTTGAAAAATGCCCGGGTGGCCCCACTGCCAAGGATATAACTGCAGATAATACAATCCAGAAATCCCTCTCCAAAGCAGTGAGTAATTGAAATTTATGTACTTGCATAACTCATTTATTGCCGGGAGAGTGACGAATCCAAGGTTGTTGGCTCCAGCCATAGGGGTTATTCCCTGATCCAAGAGGCCTGTGACTTTATTGTTTGAATGGGAGAGCCGAGGCTGGTGATTGGCACCGCTGTTTAGAGGCTGGGATGTATGGCTGGGGACCTGCCCATGAGAGGTAGGGGCACAAACTGCTTTCCCTGGCAGGAAGAAAAATACCTCAGCGGGAGTCATTTACATGAGTAAGAGTTGGAATCTGAGGCCTCAGGCTGATCTGATAGGCTCTAATTATTTTCTAGAATGAAAAGTGCCTCTGATCTGCCCCATTCCTAGCAAATGGTAGTACTCACCAATTCTTTTTTTTATCTCAAATCAAAATGGAAAGGCTTTCAAGATAATTTCTGCTTTTAAGCATCATTGTGATTGAGATTTGGGAAATAAGTCTGGGATATCCTCAAGAATATCATGCTGGAAAAACTCGTCACATCTGGGAGATCTGTTTCTGCTCTATCATGGACAGAGCTGAATCCATAACTCCCCTGTAGCTTATGAAGACACGTATCTGGTAATAAGATGGAAAGAGGTTTTTTTTTTCTGTTAAGGGTCTGTGAAGCTCTTAGATGATAGATGCTATAGAAATATTAAGTATTACTGTGACTAATAAAGCAATTTGCCACTAAGGTTTGTTTTAACAAGCAGGTGCTCTCACGTCAGGTGTCCAAGCAGAGGCACAGTCTCAGCTTCTGGACTTTGGGGATGTCTTTGTTTTCCTTTCTCTTCCAAAGTGCTCATCCTTTGTTCCCGTTTTACTGTGTGTCACCATAGGTTTTTAGCTCTTTCAAAGAGACAAGAGAGTTCTGTTTAGGAGAAGATGGTCCTAATGCTCCATGGACTGGACAAATGATATACTGTCCCAAAAGTTTTGTTCAATGGTAAAATTTTCTGTGAATATCACTGTGGTTTCTTAAATATTGGGACACCTGATGAACAGCCACAATGTTGCTGGTACCTCTTCATTTTTTAAAGCAAATGAGACTGTACATGTATTGTAGGGGAGAATGGGATGAGATTTTTGGCTTTCACTTTTAGACAAAACAGATTTTTTTTTTCTCTTGATTGAGAGAAAGTCATTGAATGTTATTGCTTAGGGCAGCAAAGTTCTTATACATTGAAATTAACACCAAGAAACATTGCACTCTGAATTGGGACGATTCTTATCCCCAAAAGCTCTGTGTGCTCTACAGATGGTGGAGAAATTAAATTTCATGGCAGCCTTTCATAATCGAGCAAATTGAGGCCTGGAAAGGTCAGTCAACCTGCTCTTGCTAGTGGGGGGGACCATAAGTTCTATCCACTTCTTTTTACCTGACTTCAAGTTTTTCTCTTGCAATCAGGTGTCCTATATCTTGCCCTGAATCTTGAATCAGCTGGATCTATAGTGTGAGGATTGCAATAAACTCTGCAGCAATATCTTTTCTTCTACCTTCCCTGGTGGTGAGAGACAGTGGCTGAGCTGAATTTATGACTTCCTGTGTCCCTTTAACCACAGGCCTGACCTTCTTCATAAAAGTCCCTATGTTACGGTAGTCTTGTCAGGATTTAGCGGTTGTGCTTATAATTAATTAAGAGGTACTAAGTTTGAAAAGTCATTAGAAATCAAATCACAAAGGATAAGTTAAAAACCTTTCCGTGAACTTTGACATGACCCTGTAATACCTCTAAACCCACATCAACAAAAAGGGACATTAATAAAATCATTATATATTTTAAGAATAACACCTTGCCCGTGTAGAGTTTATGACTACAAATGAATACGTGTCAGGGAACACCATCAAGTCCATTAGGCCAAAGATTTCACTGATACTATGCATTTAGAGGGGGTGGAACTTGTACGTTGCCATGATGGTCAGTAGCATAAAAAATTTAAAATAGGGATAAAAGGCCTTTTCTCCTTTTTTTATCTCAGCCTTGTATGCCATACAAACTTCTAGGTATGAATAAAAATAAAACTTGCTGCCATGATTTACTCATTCATAAATCTTTTCATTATTGTTTTTTAATCACTAGAAGTCTATTTCAGTGCATGTAAAGTCTTAATGAGACCTAGCAACATTATGAGTGCTGGGAGCAATCGCCCTTCAGCCTCATGCCTGCAAAAGCTCTTGAGGCATGCATATATCTCATTATGGCCGAACGCCCTGTCATGTGTTATTCCTTACTTAGTGACAATTTGTCACTGTCACCCTTGACATGTCACTCTGCTGCAGAAGGATTTGACTTCAGTGCAAAATGTGACAATCAGATGAGAGAATTTTGTAATCTGAATTGAAATATGGGACTGAGAGAGACTAATTTCATTCAAACACAATCCTAATATAACATAAAGGGGAAGAAATATTTGCATTTAAGGATTTTTGTTAAGGTTCTTTGCCTTTCCTCAGCCCCCACTCTCCCACTTCAATTATTCCTTAGGATAATGCTTTTATTTTTGAAGGATGGAGTCTTACATTTTAATACCATGCATTTTCAATTAAGTGCACTAAGATCCATGGATATAACTATTACTTAAACTATAAGTAATGGTTACATGTAAAAATTAGGGAAACATATTGTGCTTTAGATAAATTACATTCAGATTACTTCTTATTATAAATGGGGTAGAAAATGGATTTTTAGCTCTGGCTGGCCAAAGAGCCAACGTTTGTATCTACTTCATTTGTTTAAATATATTTCAAGCCAGATTGAAATCCATATTGCCTGACATTAATTGAGTACTGAAGCATCAGTGTACTCAAGTTTCATAAACCACTGATGAGTGAGTTTCTACAGGCTTGATTTAAAAATATACCATCCCTTTTATATGAAAATTATATTCCGTTTATAGTGTAATTCTTAAAGCCCAACATTAAATGGTATTAATCTTACTAAGATGAACGTAAATGTGACATTTGTACTGTCGAGTTGACATCCTGCTCGCTAAGAAAATTATATTTCTCTACTTGGTATTTATTAAAATATTTCTCTGCATGATATTCTAGGCAAGCATGTTTTTTTTCTGTTGCACAGCAGAATGGGGATGAGAGCAGGGTGGGCTGTGAGATGGACCATTCTTGAAGGTCACTTGTGGAGTTCTACTTCGACGCCTCATCCCGAGTGGGATATTCCACTCCTAGGAATCTTTTGACAATCAATCCTATCAGATTGCCCAGTTATTTATTGGCTTTGTGGCACTGACAAATAGTCAATCATTTCACTGGTAACCTATAGGAAGTCAGGTCTGAGCTCATGTTTCCAGAGGTGAAATTCTAGGGCATTTTAACCCGTTTTTCACACTTGTAATTCTCAAAGAAGCAGACATCATTTGAACTAGATTCTGGATTGCACAAAGAAGGTGCAAGGCTATGATTTTTCCTTCAAGTTTCATCAAATTTTCCTGCATAAAATGAATGAATGAAGAAGTTGCTAACTAACTAAATAAAGACACTCTCATCACGCAGCTTTTAGTGGCTGAACCAAGTGTCCTATGGCCTTCATCAAGCTGCGCTCTCTCTGAGGTAGAGAATGACTGCTTTTAAGTGAACGCATTATGAAGTACCATCTGCAATGTGCCATCCTCCTGGATATTTTTAACAGGACTAACATAGCTGTCAGGATGTCATGCAATGAATGTCGGATAATTTGTACACTTGATTTTTTTTTATAAAGCTCTTCCATGCTATTATTATAATGATAAAGGCAGCTTTCTGCTTTAAGTACATTTTCTGCTTTCTCAATGTACTTACTGAAGTTTCTTTATTTAAAATCTTTAACGATACAAATTTTGTTTAATAATACAAACATTGTGAAGGAAGACAGTATGTATTGAATAATCAAGGCTTCTGTGAGGAGTGTGGTAAGGCTGGATTTTTGATGTGAGTTCTATCATTTGTTCCCTTCATTTGTTGCCTTTATCAGGGTCTTCAGAACCAGGAGGAACTTGTCCTTCTTTGTTAACACCAGAGAAATCGGTAAATCTTGGGTTCATGTTCCAAGCAGACCACTATTTTCTGTGGGACTTAATGTGAAGTATTTGAGCACTCTGTGTTTCGATTCCCTATCTGTAAGACGTGGGTAGCTCTAGCTACCTCACAGAGAAGTTAATGGAAATGCACTTAAACAGCTGCAGACATTCAGATAAGAGGTGGGAGAACATGCGAAACATCAGGTGAAGTTGTAAACCATGACCAACAACTTTTGTCTTTTTCATCCTGTGTTCTTTTCATGCTGAGCTGTTCACTCTGGTCCTCTACTGTGGACTAGCTTGGCAACTATTGAATACTTTGTTGGGCTAAGCCATCTCTCTAGTCCAGTTAAAAAACCTTTTTTTTTTTTTCTTCTTTTTCCCCATGCTTTGTTTCCTGTTGATTCAGCAAGTTAGTTGGCTCAGTGGGACCTTCTTCTTTTGGTAATGGTGAGCTACAACTTAATCAAACTTTTCTCTGGAATTAACTTTGAGTAAATTTAGTTTTCTGTGTTCCAAGGCATTTTTCCAGACCATCTGAGCTGACATACCAGATCAGCACTGTCAAGGAGTGGAGTGTAACTCTCCCATACCCTAACTCTTAGCCAGGCTCAGCTCTGCACATCTGTTGTTTACCTTGTGATGGGTTTGGCTCCTGTTGGGTGCTTCAGTTAGTCAATTGGACTCACTCATCTACAGAAACCAGACCAGGAAAGAAAAAAAAAAAGGAAGAAAAAGTAGATATTTTTCTGCGGAGCTGTAATTGAATCATACTGACACCGGAGTCACTGACCCAAGAGAGGGGTCCCCAGCAGAAACTGTGCAGCTGAGGCGAGGCTGAAGGAACAAAAAGCTGGTGGGGAGGAGCAGCAAGGGAGGGGGAACAAGCCCACTCCCTTTCAATAGGAGTGAGCTGTTATTGCGCATCATCACGGACTAGACTAACAGTTTACCATGGCTGATGCTTGGACATCTCTTCCCTCTCTCCTGACTATATGCCTCTGCTGTTCACCTTGTGTTGATCTCCTCATTTGATTATATGGAAAGCAGATCCAGCAAGTAAAACATCAGAAAAATTAACACTTTTCAGCAAAAAGAGGCAGATACTTCCTTGCCAGGTTGATTGATTGAATCAGCAGTCTGTAAACAGATAATAAAAAGAAAAAAAATGTTTCGATGAGTTGTAGCAGAGGAAGGGGCAAAAGGAGACAAGAAAAAGGGCAATAGAGGGAAATGGAGTGAAAGCAGAACAGAAATGTAGTCCTCCAGCTCCCTGATGTCCCCTGGAGAGATCACACCAGTGATCTCATATGCCTTCCACTCTACTTTAACTCCTGAATGTTAGTGATGTTCTTAGGTTTCTCAAAGAACAGTCTAGGATCCAGACCAGAGCATTCTTGAGATCCTGGAGATATCCTAGGAAATTTCTCTGATGGCCTTTCCTGGATTCCCCTTCTTGTTAAGAGGCACTTTCTAGCCCTCAGTGATGAGTAACTTCCCATTCTCTATGGTCAGCCTTGGTCTTTCCTTCTCTAGAACAACCTATACCTTTCTGTGCTCAGCTGGACCTTATTTATGTGGAAGGACCTCTCATTAGCCTTATCATTTGTAAAAGCCTTGGGATGGTGAAACAACTCCAAGACCATTGGCTGGAAGGAATTATTTAATGGAGTGAATTTCGTATTGCAGCTCAGAACTGTGTCCTCTCACGGCTTCCCTTAGCATAAGTCTTCAAACTTATACTTTACTAACACGAGTTAAATTAATATTTTTAAGGAAATAAAAGATTCTCATTCTCATGTTCTTCTAGCAGCTGGTGTTTCTGGCATTTGGCTCACACAAGAAATCTATGGCTTTGAATTGGGATCTCCAGAGACTTATTACAGTGTGGTAGCCACTAGGCCTGTCTCTCCCTTGACAGAGTACTTGGTAGTAGTTGTTTTGTTAAAAACCTCCTCTCTGAAAACAAACCAAACCAAACAGGTTATTTTTCAGGGCCATGTTTTTGTTTGTTTGTTTGGTTTGTTTGGGGTTTTGTTGTTTCTATGGTTGTTTTTGTGTTTGGTGTTTTGGTGGGTTTTTTTGGGTTTTTTTTTTTTTTACTTAAACTTTCACAGTTTTTAAAATTTTGCTTTGGTCTGTGAGAGCTCCAAGGCAGTTTTAGAGCAGTGGGTAGAAAGAGAAATGCCAGGTGTTGAGGAATGGTGGGGTTATGGGTGAAGCATGGACACCCTGTTGTTTGCTTGCATGTCTCTGGGGGATTTTTGTGTTTGCTTCCCCATCCCATAACTTTGTAAACATTGCTCTGTACTGCTTTTTGCAGGGAAACAGATTTTTATTTCCACTGATGTGTTTTCCAATTGAAATGGGAGAGCCTGGAGAATCAGCCAGCAAGGAAGGCATTCTAGGAGCCTAAAACTCAGAAATTCAGGTAAGCAACAATGGAAAGCTTTTAATTTCCTCTACTAGGCAGAGGATCAATAGCTAAATACACTTTTTTGTGGATATGTCACCAGCACTTTTTGAAACTGAGGTTGGAGCAAATTTATTAGGTATGTCAGGAAATCTCTTTTTGAGCATGTAAAAATAATAACAGCTTGCCTAAGTTTCCTTACTTGGAACCTAATTTTACCTTGACAAGTTGACTTTGTAGAGTAGTTGTCTGTGTGGTTAAATAATTGGTCTTTCTTTTTAAGATTTGTCTTGTCACAGGTGTTTCAGCAAGGTGGTAGAATTCACTTTCTTGAGCACAGAAACATGTCAGCATCGTCCTTCCACACTGCTGCTGAGATTAGTGAATTTATAGTCTTATTTTTTTTCATATCCAACCTCCTGATCTCACAGAAAGAGCTGTGACGTATTATTCCTGCAGTGGCTTAACTTCACAGGGGCTTGTACTCCGTCTTTAAAATTGCAGGTACTGGGAACTCTGAGATGCAATCAAGGTTAATTTCGGTATCCTAATGCCTGGAAACTGATACTTATGGGTACAGAAATCTGTTAGCCTGGTCACAGCAAAGCATGGAGTCAACTATTAATGTCACATACAAGCTGGTCTTTGCAAATAGACAGAATTGCATTAGGGGACAATTAAATGATATCAGTTTAGACCAGGGGCTTTCCTAAGCAGATAGCCTTAAGAGCTATTGTGGTTTTTAAACATCAGGTTAATTGAGAACTGCTGTATATTTAATAGGGGGGCCTTTGGGATATGGCTACAAGGATTCTTTGTTGTTCAGCAGTCCATTAGGCAGAAACTGCAATTCTGAAACGGTCACATAAATCCCAGGAGGCACAATCATTAATGGGACACTAAGCTCCAATTAAGGGCATGGCCCAAAAAACCAAAGTGAAAAGTCTTGTCCTTATCACCCGTCCCAGAAGATCTCTCTCATCCAGCTCTTCGATTTCAGCTGCAGAAACATAATTGCAAATAATAAACTGTTTACAGTGAAAAAATCATACAAAATAGGAAAACAAGCCAAAATCAAAGGGTCTTTCAAATTTAATTCATTGACTCCCCCAAAACAAGACTAGAAAGACAATGTAGGTGCATATCATAGCTGCAAGTCCCAATCCTTTCACTTTTGTAAGAGGAAGGTTTTCTTAACACTTGCAGTCCAGTCCAGCCCCCTAAACTTCATCTTAAATCTATTTAATGTTAAATGAAGCATCTCCACAGGTTTGTATTTGGAAACTATGAAGGCCTTTACCCTGTGAACCTGTCTGAGTTTGTTTCTGTTTGTTGGATTCTCTGAGTTCCACGAGACACAGCTACTCAGTTTAGTCAGAGTTAGTTTAGTACTTTCTGAATGAGTTACTGGGTCTTATGGCCTGCTTCTGGTCAGATGCTGCAATCTGACATCATATAGACCCAGATTTTCTGGAATGCCCTAGATATACATTTTCTGAGAACAGTGGGTCCGGAGGATCCAGCTGAGAATCCAGCATGACTGGCGTCTTTTGAAAGTTTTAGCCTTGATAACTTCAAAGAGTCTTTGCCAGTAACTTAGTAAGTAAGTCACTTGTGGCTACATATGAATACCTTCCACTGTCTACTTGTAATGCAACCCTTTCCCTGAATGCACCCAGGGATAACCTAGTTGTTTTCCAGCTACACACGCCATCTGAGTGGGATGTAATTACTAGGGAATTTAGTTTAGCGAAGTACCAGAAAAAAGGAAATTGATTTCAATATTGACAAACTTGTCAATTTAGTTGTATTCATTTTTCGATACCTCTATAGCACATGGCAAAGTTCATATATTGTAAAATCGGTCATTATTATTGGCTAAGCCTGCTGGGTATAAGCGGACTGTTGTTTTTTCAATGGTGATTCTCAGTCAGGGAGTTATTTGCCAGTGCCTAAAAGCCAGCTTGCCTCAGAGCAACCTGAAAACCAGTGTCTTGGGTTGACAAAGTCTAGCAGAAGAAAAGGAAGTGAGGCCGTCCATTGGCAGCCTTTGGCCTTGAGCTCGCTGGCAGGAGCTGTAATTCTTTAGAGCCTCTGGGGGCCCCAGAGACTGGTGTGATTGCTGGGCCCCGGGATGAGAGGTGCTGCTAGATCAGCGAGTGTGGATCCCTCTCCAGTCCTCTCCTCCAGGGCTCTGGTGTTAAGCTGAACAACGAAGCAAAGCCTTAAAGAGCACAGATCAATTGCAGAATGCTCTGTCTGTACAGTGGTTTACAAGCCAGTGTCCAACACTGTATTTTGCTTTTGTCAGACTTCTGTGATGGAAAATTGAAAAAGAAATTGTTGTTTTGCTGAGTCCAAGTCCAGTGAAAATAAATTGAAGTTGTTGTGATTAAGTTTCTGGTTTTGATCTGTCTCTTCAGAGTGTGTAGAACAGCAGAAAATGTACATTTGTTTTGTGCCTGTAAGTTTCCCTCTTTTTAAATGCAATACTCTCATATTCCCACCTGAGGTCATTAGCCACAAGGTAGGTTAAAAAAAAAAGTTTGAAGGATGGATGCAGCTGCAAACAAACCCTAGCAATCTGCACTCATGTTTATGCTGATGCTTCTGAAATTCATTGTGTTACTCTGTTAAACCTCAGGACTACAGAATGTAGTGCTTGTCTAAATTTTCAAATAGAATTTTTATTCTGAGGAGTGCCTGTAATAGAGAGAGGGAGTGCATGTATTTCTGATGAAATGCAATTGCTTTGCATTTCAGTATATGAGACAGGTAGTAACATCTGAGGGTTTTTTTGTTGTTTTGTTTCTTTGTTTGTTGATTTTTTTCTCTTTGGTATGTTCCTAAACATTGTTTTTAAGTTAGTAAAACACATTTGAACTTATGGGACGGCAGTAATATGGGAGAAGAAGAGGGGAAATAATTAAAAACCCCAAATCCTAAATACTCGAAGCGGAAAAGATTTTTTTTTTCCAACATTAAATGCACGATAATAGAACCAATGCTCCCTATAGGAGAATACATTTAGTTATTGATAAGAACTATTTGTTGAATTTTAGTCCTTCAGGGAATTACAATCTTTCTACACAGAACACATTTCAAAAAAATAAAAATACACATTGTTGCAAAATTCAATTTCAGAGCATTCTCTTCTGCTCAAAATTTAAATTTGCCTACATTTGCCGTGGAAATATGACAGCTTTTCCATTGAAAAACTAGATTTTTTTTTTTAAATTTTTTTTTTAGTTAAAAATATCAGGAAAAGGAAACTGACAGAATCCCTAAATTACAATCCACTTATCTCAATTGAAATAATACATTTAGACCAGATCTAACGGTAAAAAGTCTTAAGTACGACAATGGTGTTTCCTTTTTTTCCCCCCAAATTGACTGACTACAAGGCTGGAATTTCAAAGCTGCTCCATGTGATCAGCCAATGTTCAGTCCACCAACTCAGGATGGAGTTGAACAGTTAGCTCCCTTAGCTGCTTATTCGATTTCTGTCTTAACTTTTTCATAATAATGTTGAAAAAGGCAAAATTTAAGCATGTCGATTAGAGGAAGTTTGTACTTTATCAGCAGCAAATATGAAGAGAGAAACTGAGGCAGAAATGGGCAGTGAGTTGCTCCATCTTCTTGCACATGGTAAGGTTAACATATTATCGACTTTCAGTCTTGGGCATACAGTGTTTTTCCAAGACAATGTGCAATGCTGTATTTTATCCTTAATAAGAGATAATATTTGCTGTCTCATTCCTGAGTAGAGGTGTTCAGATTTAGCTGTGACAGGAGCAGAGGCAGCACTTTCTTTAGTTGCCACAGATAAATTTGACAGGGATTGTGAATCAGAACCCTGAAATGATGTAATTTTCCAAGAGGGAAGGTTTGTTGGGGATGATCATTTCTTTGCCACCTTATGAATTGCTGCTTTTGTGTGTTAATACAATTAGGTGCCTACAATTAGTCAGTCCAAGGACACAATCTGTCTATTGACCCAAATAGAAGATTGGGCTCCAGGTCATCAGACGTTACTTCATTACAAGGGTCTAATTATCTCCCTCAGCTTTCCCTTCAGGACAGCAGGGGTAGGGATACCTCTCAGGAATGTCGTGAGGATTAATTAACATTTGCATGGAGTCTTGAAGACAAAATGCTGGGTGAGTACATGGGCCTGGCTCGCTAGTGACTTTTAGTGCTTGACTCCCACTGAAGCAACAGCTGAGCACGTGCATGTCTCTGGGGCTCAACATTAGCATTAGTTACAAGCTAAAGATGGAAAAAAATTAGAAGTGACTCAGTCTGCTCCTGTGGATCTATTATGTCAGACCTTCAGGTATGGTGCAGCTTTCTGGAGTTGCTAAAAGACTAACGCTTTGTTCCTTTTCTTCTTGAACAGTGGAGGGAGGAGGAGAAGGGCAGACAGTTGAGTTCTCTTGTGTGACTGCTGATGGAAAACCAGGGCAGGGTTTGGCCTGTAAGATTTAGACACCAATTTTAAAATCTGCCCAATAATTTCATTAGCTAGTCCTGGGGCCATTGTGCTGCAGTGGATACAGACCTGGGCACTCACCCTGTCAAACTTTTCAGCTGAAGCCCTCACTACTGCATTAGGGACTTATGTAGAGCCAAGATGAAGTTTGCTGGCAGGATCAGGGCCAAGGCAGTTTGAAAAAAACTGGAAACAAGAGTGTGCAGAAGGATACAATCAGCTATTCATGACTGAAATAGGTGCATGTGAAACCATACTCAGTAGTAAGAAATATTGAAAGCGAGTGCCAGCTACTGCATTTGGCCTTCCAGCTATTAACCATTGCCACAAACCAGTCAGCAGAGCAATGTCATCCAGACCACTTTGACACAATTGCATTGTACAATTAACAGGCAATGTAGGACTTCCTAAAAGCACGTTCGACACCCTGCTTTGTCATGGGTTTTTGTACTGTTGCAGGGATTAAAAAAAAATTAAATTAACTTTGTGCCAGTGCATATTATATTTGGACAAGGGACTAGATGAAATGATTAGAATAATAGCCTTAGAAAAGATCACATTTCCCTACTGTGCCAATGTATTTGACTGCATACGGCAACCCTTTTAGGCCACTGTTCACAGTGAATTGTAACAACTTCCTGCAAAGATCTAAGTTCTGCATCTTTTGAATGGCAAATTATTAGAACTAGGTCATGTCTAAGAAGAAATAACCATCTTTATTAACCAGAAATAACTGGCTTTATTAATGTCAACTACCACTTTTAGGGCAGTTCATATTAATAGAGCTCTGCAAGCAAAATACAAATTTACCTGGTCCTAATTATCATCCCTCAACAAAGAAGGGATGAATTCTATATGATTGGCTAAACGCTACAGGTAAACTGCCACCTCGCCTAAGGGAATATCTTGGGGATTTTCTGTGAGGTTCATCATTAGTTCTCTACTTCGAAATCAACTAAGCAATTGAAGGTATGAAATCTTGAACAAAAACCATTAAGCCATGTTTACATTTCAATTTTCCTAAAAAGCATTTTGCTGAGGTGGATAGGGAGTATCGTTATGACAATTTTAAAGGTGGAACAACTGAGGCAGCCAGTAATTTACAAAATACATAGCTATGTTTTGCTAACAAGCATCTTCCTTGTTAGACTAAAGTGTCCTTACAGCTCTCCAATGTGTTATGTAATCTTAGTACTAATATTTACTGCATTTTGGGTCAGAACTGTTTCACAGGGCAGGAGCTCTATGTAACATTCATGTCAGACAGTGGAGGCAAGTTGCCTACGGTCATCTTGTACTTATTAACTGTTTTAACATCCCCTTTGCCTGAACAAATCTTTTTCTTATCTTCCTTTTCATTTGAACAGCCTGTATGTGCATGTCTTTTTTGTGGCTTTCATGACATTTTACTTCTGCTGTACAATATTTGTGAGTGCCTTGATTTGCTAAAATAGAACGAGTTTTTCAAAGGAACCCAAGAGAAAGTATAAGTTTGGTTGTAGTTCCATACGATTAGATGCCTAGCTCTCTTAGACTTCCTTCAAAACATTAGCCGAAATAAGAATTAAATTCAGATGATCAGTATGTTCTCTTTCAACTCAGAAAACAGTGACAGGTCACCTATCATAGACTGACTCTCAGTCAGAATAGTGTTTGCTGGAAATATTGCTCACTATTAGCTATCCATGTGGTTTGTTGGAAGCTCACAATAGCTTTCTCTAGAAAGTTAGAGCAAAATACAGGGTAAATGCATTGGGAAGGAATTATCGTGTCGTCTTCTAAGACTGATCAAGCTAACCACTTTTATCAGGCTGCTCATTTCTCCAAGCTGTATGTTCACAGTATTTCACCAAAACACATATAAAGCCTGTTTTTAGTAAAGTGGCTTTTTTTTCTTTTTTAATAAATCAATTTACATTAAATATCAACTGAAACCAGCAGAATGTTTAGAAAATACTGGTATGTTTGTATAGAATTTCCAGCCAAGTAAAATGTCAAGATTGTACCTAGGTACAGTAAATACACACGCATTCACAGGCACACACACCAAAAAAGATTTTTGTTTCAAAATAATCTTCATTACATGAGGATTATCATAATTGTCATTTCAATTGACTGATTTTAGTCTTTAGAAGAGGATATAATAGCATTCACTGTCTGAGACTGAATTACTGTCATTATGTTAAAGGTGCACTTTATCACTTAGCTTTTCTCCATTACACATGCTCACAGACGCACACTGCTTTCTTCTCCTAAAAAACCTTTAAAACATAATATGACAAAGTTTTGTATCCAGACACTTCATTACTAAAACTTCAGAACAAAGGAGAACCAAAGGCAATCTGCCATTGTTAATACAACCACTTTAACAAAAGATAGAATATTTTAGCAATAGCAAGTTTCTGAATTCTTGCAGAAGAATGCAAACTGTTCATTGAGATCAAAAAGGTATTTTGTGCACCTTTTGCCAGGAGGGAAGATGCAGAGTTGCTCTTCTGCTCAGAGCAAACTTATGATACAAAGAGATCAAGCAAATACCAGCCCAAATGAGCCGTGCCATGCTATCCCAGACTTGTCAAACTTTTCATGGTGATGTTTAGATGAAAATCCAGACATCTCCATGATATTAATGTGCCAGTGTATAAATGACATTTATCACTTCTGCAATCTCTTTTGATCTTGTATCTTAAGACTTTTTGTATGTAAAAGTTCTCAACACATTTTGCCCTGTCATCTTGATACATATGGGACATCTTTTACTTCTGCAGGCACAAAAGAGCCGAGTCTGGATATGTCACTACGGCACAACACTTGGGCAGAGCTCTGTTGAAGTAAATGTCACTGTGCCTGGAGTAAGAGGCTATAGAGAGACATAAAGGTATAAACATCAGATCTAGAGAGATCAAGGACAAGAATTTGCCTGAGGAGCAAACCTCTTTCTTTAGTGGGAGAAGGGAGCCTCCATTCTGAGATACTCAAGAAAGGGCAATTTAAAGAATCTAGTTTTCAGAGGCTGTGGTCAGCACAAGAAGGTCTAATTATAAAGTGCTACTTGAACAACTAAGTCCCCCAAAATATTTCTAAAAGCTTGAGCTGAGTGCCAGAGCACTAAAGAGCCTTGAGAGTTTTCCTGTAAGTGACAGTACTTCAACAGTTCCTCTGACCTCTCCTGGACTTTATGACTTTTGAAGGTGAACCACAGGACCTCCATTTTTGGTTCTCTGCTTGCCATTCTGGAGGAACCTGAGCTTTGGGAAACAGATGCCTGCCTCTCGAAAATCAGAGTATTGCAGGAGGTTTGAAGCTTGTTACCCCAGTCACTTCTGAACATTTCAGCTTACATTCTCGCACCCCTTTATGGGAATTTTTCCTGTTGTAATGTTTTCTTCCTCCTTCACAGCGATTATTAACAAATTTTTCTAAAATGCCTAAAGGAGCATACTTGGGTCAGAAAACAGAAGCTAGTGTATTTTCATCTGCCAGTTTTCTCCCTTACTTATCGTATAACATTTCCCTTATGTATCCTCAGGTTATGCACAGGTCTGATTCCATCATTACGTGGTGGGCAATGAGTATGTTCTTGCCTAGAAACAGATTAACAGCACAAAGATTTGATTTGAGAGAGAGAGATATTCCCTTATTTTTATTTTTTTTTTTCAATCAAAGGACCTTATATAGAAAGAATTGATGGGTATTTAGAAATATCTGTCATAAGAAGAGTTTTCAGCATTTTATGGAATGTTTCTCTAGTGATTTTTTTTTTAATGCTCAATAATGGGACTATAAAAATACCAACAAAGAAATTAATAGCCTATCTGTATTGAAGACACTTAGAGAAAAAATACTGGAGTGGACTGAGGTATTTATTAGGTGGATAGATAGGTATTTTTCTTTAAAAGTATATGAATGAAATGGAGAAAGAAATTATATTTTCCTTGCTTTGTCAAGGTTTTTCACTGTATTCCACATTTAGCTCAGCTAACGTTGGGACTAAAGGAAAATTCATGCTTAGGTGTTTCAATGCAGTCAGAGAAATGTTCAGGTTTTGGCACACTGAACCAGACTATGTTGCCTGAACCTGGAGGGATGGAAATCTTGTAAGAGGCTTTTCACAGTAAGAGATGATGCTGCCACCAGCCCCGTGTAGACGTTTAACACAACTTTTTTCACAAGTTTTTTTTTTTGTTTTTTTTTTTTTTCGGTGATGAGCGCCATTCCGGGGAATCACAGTTATGGGACAGGCAGGTAAGGGCAAGTCTCAGAAAAGACTTATGACACCTCAGAAAGACACTTGAATCAAACACTTGAAACAAATGTAGTTATAGGCTTTTCAGAGGGAATTTTCCTTTTATCTAAATCTGATCCTCTACCAAACTACCAATTTTTTAAAAATAAATGAAGCTTTTTTCTAGAGGAAGATGTAGCCATTCTTGATTCAGTTTTTCAAAAGTTATCTACTTCTCTAACACTGGAACTGACCCGCAGATTTTCTGTATTTAGCCAGGGAAAATTCACTCAATCTTCAATGACTAATATACTAGGACTTTTACTATAAAGGTAGATCTCAGTCTAGTAGGAAAAGTATGGGAATGCAAAAGCACATCTGGTAATTGAAAAGATGAAAAGGTAATAATAAAGTGCTCATTTTGAGGCAACAGTGATGAAGATAATGGATGATAGCCAAGCAGGCCATATGCACTTGGCTAACAGAATTAATCATGGACTATGCAATGCAAAACAGGAAAGACAAGTACAGTAAAACATTTAAAGACAAGAATGGATTTTAATTTTAGGAGTAGTATAAAACAATATGATAATAATGATAGCCAAGTTATCCCTGTTATTGTGCAATCCAAACAGGACTCAAATTAAAGCTACAAATAATATTTAATCTGCAATACCAATATATGTTAAAAAGTAATAATGACTAAAAATTATTAGAATTAATCAAATGAAGAGTGCTGTGTCTAGTATATTCAGAAGGGCTAAGGCAATCCTGAAAGTGTCATATACGAAGTCAGAGTTTGGAACGGAAAAGGAATATTAGAAGTTTCTCATGTGCTTTAACAGAGACAATGTCTGAAAATGGGAGCTAGTACTTAGATTTCAATTAATAAAGGAAGACGTATTATTAGAGCCTTGTGATTAGCTGTGTAAAAGTCTCATAAAGCAATTTTGTAAATATCCCGACTTGAAGCCATTTTGCAGCATCATCTGTCACTAAGCCTCCGGCTATAGCACCTATGGGATCATGTTTTCTGTCGTTTGCTGTTACATTTTTCTGTTACACGTCTATATACTTGTATTTTAAATCATCCAAACAGTTTATGTGTAACAAGCCCTCACCCAAGTACAGGCACTATCTGTTTACAGATTTCAGGGGAAACTTCAAGGCTTTCTGCTGGGCCGGAGGAGAATCTAATGAGAGGTGACTGAGCACCCTCTCCTCCCCTCAAATCACAGTATCCTCTGGCCTTTACTGAGCAGAAACAATAATCATACTGATACTAATAAGAAGTACAACAGAATAAAAAGTACTCTCCGTTGGTAACTCTAAAATGAGAGACTGCTGCATGGTTTTTTGAATTGCGTGGAAAGGTTTCTTACATCTGTAATACAAGGTGCAAAAAAACCCTTATGATCATAAATGAGTGACTATTAATTTGAACAATATCAGGTATGATTATGGCTGTGTTCTAAGCAGTCAGACGCATTTAAAAAGGAGAATGAGTACCTAAATGCAGGAACAAAGAAAGCACAAGAAACTTGAAAGTTGGGAGTAATTACTGATTTGAATAAAAATAATAACAAAAAAAAGTAATAACCACAAACAATGAAAGGGGAGGCTGACAGTCGAGTTACATCAATGCGTTTGCATGACAGGGTAGCACCATTTCAGATGGAAAAAGGAGGGAACACAAATGCTACTAGAAATATTGTTTCTGTCTCTACAAACAGAATAATACTCTACTTAATACAATGGTGGAACTTGACAGTACAAAAGGTATTTCTTGGGGCTTTTTATTTGTTTCCAGTTCTTTGTCTAATCATATTGTGCATGCATATCTCTAAGACCTAAAATTTTAAACAACACAAGTTTTGCAAACACAAAGGATCATGATAAACACAAGTGTGTTCTTCTGACCTGAAGAAACTCAGTCTGAAGATTTATATTTGATGGTAGCACTTTTTTTTTTCTAAAGGTCAGGTTTATGTTAGAGCTATGTGTGCATAATTGTGCAAGCGTGTGCTTATTCAACTGGTCAAGTTGCTTTTTGCATCCCTGACTTATCGCCTTTGCCTGCTGTGGACTCTCCAGATTATGGTGAGGGCAAAGATGATCAGCTGGAGACAGTTCGTAGTTGAACTCGGGCAGGAAGCCAACCATGTTGTCAGCAGATGTTTTGCGGTATGTGGGTCAATAGGAATAATCCGTCTTCTTTTTTTTTTTTTTTTTCCCCTTTTCAGTACTGTAAAAACCCTCAAGCTGAACAACTAGAGGCATAACTCTTCTACTCCAAAAGTATTTGTTATTTAAATGCATTAAATTGTTAGTGTCCTTTGGGATTTCTGCAGCAAGCTGAACAACTGTTGTGTCAGAAAGGTGCACGTGGTGTGTGTGCTGCTCTGCCATGGTAGCACACTGACCTGGATTGAAAACACTTATGTTTCATTGGGAGAGGCTTGGGGTTGATAAACCCAAGCAGTAACATGTTCATATGGACCTGAAGTCCCTGTGTACCTTCTCATGATCTCAGACACTTCTACTGGAAAGTAATTCATCTGATTTGTCAGCCAGCTGCTGTTGCAACAGCTTGCAAATGTGACACAAGCATTTTGAAAAGCCCTCTTCTATTTTTTTGTGTCCATCCTTCCTTATGCACCCATTTCTGTCAGGAGCAAACATACATGAATTCAGATATATTTATGTGAATACACACATATGTATATTAAGTAGATCTTGTGTTGCCTAGATTTGGTAATTACGGGAAAGAGGGAAGGAGTTCTCTTTGCAACTAGTGTCCCTGGTCTTTGCAGAGGATATGCTCATATCCTGATTCCAGTTTACTGAAAGCAAAGATTGGTTGGGAAAAGTATAAACCACGGAGCCTTTGGCCACAGATAATAATTATTTCCATCTTGCACACTCAAATTTCTTCCCCTTTTTGGGCTGATGCCTGGGACAGAGTCAGCCTGAGGCTCGAGCCTCTAATAGTGGGCCAAAATTTGTTATGACAATGACTTTGAGTGAATTACTTAAGCCTTTATTTATGTCATTTTCTGTGCAAAATTTGGCTAAAAGTAATAAACAATTGCAAATGCAAAGTATTATTAGGCCTAGGATTTGAACTAGGATTTATTTTATTTCCTGTCACAGTAGCTGTTGGCCAACTCATTCTCCACACTTTAGCTCTATTCCGCTGCAGCTGCTGGATGAACTGCGCAGTGAGGGAGATTTTCACATTGTCACAAGAGCTCAGCTATGTGCAAATTGTTTTTCTTTCCTGAAGTTGTTTCCTAACTTCTTGGACAGAAAAATCATATCTCCCAACGTGCTCGGCAGTTTTGCCATGGTTTTTCCCAACTCTTTGGGAAGGTAAGAAGAAATTTAATTTCAAACCTCATCTTTTTCTTCTGTTATAAATGATTAAATGCATGCACATGAAGGAGGTAGGGGAAATACTCAGTGATTTGTACTGAAGTGTTCTTGTAAAACAAGAAACCTGTCTTGAAGGAGATTGTGTTTCTTGGAGGCTTTTTCACAAGCTCATTCCATACCTGGGATCATCCCTCCTGAGGTTTCTTTGCCATAAAATGATTAGACTGACACCGTGGCCATTAGCTGAGAAATAGGTTTTAGCGTCACGAGTGCACGATCCTGCCTATCCCACGCTCTGAAATAGGGTGGAGCTGGCAGCTGCTTTGGTAGCACCACGCTGTCAGGTCGTGGGACCCAGGGTCCTGCCCCAGCAGGAATGTGACTGAGCCTGGGGTGGTGACAGTCACTAAGAGGGCTGTGACAGCACTGCATGTAACCAGTGAATGCTTTGTATGAAACTTGCCTTGGCAATAGCAGGACTGGAAAATTAAACTACTCCATCCCTAGGAGGAAAAGGAAAGTTTATATCAGTAAGAACTTTAGCAGCCATCCTGCTCGCTGAGCAGCAGGGAGGTAGGAAACCATGTCAAACACAATTACTGCTCCTTTTATAATAACCCTTTTTTTCCAGACAACTAGTGAAGTGAATTATCAGCCTGCTAAGCCAGATGCAATGTGCTCAGACCCAGGCGACGCTTTGCTTTCTGGGTCCCCTCCAGCTCTGTTGCATGAGGGAGAAGCTGCTGGAGAAGAGTCGGCAGCACTCCGTACCGATGCGCCCATCACCCCTCTGCAGGGAAAGGCTGGGGAAGGGGGCAGAAGGGATATGTGGGGGAAATGCTTATCTCTTGGCCACAGTAGTATGAAGGCTGAGAGAAGTGTGGAAGATCTTGGAGGTATCTTTTTGTACTCTCCATTCGCTCCCCTCTTCTCACTTTGAAGTACTGTTTCTCCCCAGGCAATCTGCTACTTCTGCTGATTAAAACAATAAAGCCCAATGGCCAGGAAGGGTGTCCGTTCTGTCAGTAACGAGGCAGTTGTCCCCCTGTCCTTCTCCCTTCTGAGTGTAACACAGGCTGTGAGAGTGAAATTTCAAACGTTACGGTGCTGTAGCTGCTCTGTGTGTGTAGAGAAATTGGAGGATTAAGAGTGAGAGTGACTGAGTGGTAGACCCTTGTATAAAAATGACAGATGCCCTGGTTTAAAAGGTGACAATTTGCCTATGCAGTGAAATAGTTCTGTCAAGGCATCAGGAAATTTGGGGACTTGAATGCAGAGAAGGGAGTATTTGAAAATGCAGTCTGCCTTGAGCTGCTGAAGTAGCCTCTGAGCTCCAGAACTGATGTTTTGTAATTTTGTCTTATCATCTGCTTGGCTTTATCATGGTGGTAATAGGCATAATGACAGAGAGTCAGTCATTTCCACTTAGATGCCAGTTTTTAAGTAATAATAAGCTCACAGCGGGTTCGATTTGGTCTGTGCTGAGAGTACCTGGGGTTATTTTCCCTTTGCTTTCTCATGGTAAATTATCTCAGCCCACCAGGGCCAAGCTGATTTTCTAGCTGTAAAAACAGAGAAGACAAACATGCAGCACCGCACCACGCTGTATACTTAGCTGCTTCCTCCTTTGTTGTTTTCTTGATGTTATTTAGGAAGAGAAAATTCTCCAAGCCAGCCATTATAGTTTGAATCCAGGTCATAAAAAAAAAAAAAAAAAGGTAAGCTAATAGTGGACTGTCTCCCCTAACCCTCTCACCCCATGCGTCTCTCCTCTGTATTGCAATCCCTAATGGGAACATTTAAAACCAGTGCTTATGATAATGCCCTTGTTCCCATGGACACCACAGCACTGCAGAACCAAGATTAATGGAGGACCATTGAGACTGGTCCTAAAAGATTGTCCCTCTTGTGTATTATGGTCTGTCATGCTGCATCCATTAGCAGAGGAGCGGAGGGTCCTCATCGTGTTGGTATCACTGGGACCAAATCGAGCTACTGCAAGATGGCATTTCCATAGCACATCAACAGATCATTTCACCACTGCTTAAGGCATCGTAAATTGGACTTATAGCTCAGCTGCTGGCATAAATAAGTCCCTTTGATAGTTAGTGGAAGACGTTATGACACTCCAGGGTACAGGAGGGGACATTGGCACTGTCATTTTTTTTCTCTAGCCCTGGCACCCTGGTGCCTCTGATCTTTCTGAAGATTCAGGGCACGCGCTCTTCATTACGGTTTGGGCACCAGGGACTTGTTTTTTTTGCAAGATTAATGAGCGCCACGGAAATTCTCCAGCGCATCTCGATAATTAAGTCTTTGTTTATCAAAAAACAAGTTATATTAGGAGCAGAAAATTCGCAGTAATTATTCATAATTCTAACAATTCAAGTATAGCTACCTCATTTGCCTGGGTAATTCTGCTTTTTAATTTCTTGCATACATTTGCATATTAATTTTGCCCGTCGGCTGCAGCAGGCTTTGACAGTTTGTTACTATGTGATGGTTTTCACAGGGGTGCGACTCAGTTGGGTGGCATTTCGACTGGGTGCAATGATAAATTATGAATTTTCTAATTTGCTGCATAATGAAGTAACCCCTTCCAACCCAATTAAAAAAAAAAAAAAAAGCAAAGATGGTGTCTTTTACATAATATTTCCCAGGTATTTCATCTCTCTGTTTTTGTTGTTGTTGTTGTTGTTGTTTTGCAAGCATTTTTTTTTTTCCTTTTAAAAAGCAGATGACTGCATTTGCAGCCTTTCAGAATGACTGTGCCTTTCCATACATCAAACATGATTCATGATTCATGTATCCCCAGACTATATTCATGCTGTAAATTGGCCACTCCTCAACCCTCAGGGCAATCACGGATGGTAGCAAAAAAGTCCTAGTTTCTTCTCTGATGTCCAATTTGGGCTGTAGTGATCTGTGTGTATGAGTCTGTCTGTCTGTGTGTCGGGGAGCAGGGATTTCAAACGAGGGAAATAAATGATGTGTGTTTGTTTTACATACTTACTCGAGAGGCTGTACTGTTGTAAATTAACTGCTAAACTACTGTGTGGGTTTCCTTCTAATTTCTTAAAATGGTTGTAGAAATAAATATATATGTAGTTATTACTTCAGCATTGTAAAAAAAGGATCTGTGGAGACTTAATTTGTGGGTGAGAGATAAGGGATTTTAGTTCAGTGGTGGTAACTGTGTTCAGTACATTTGGTAATTTTATGCTTATAATGCAGCACTTAGCACAAGTATTGCTGGGTAAAATTTGTAGTGTTTCATTATACAACTGCAGACGGGCAAAATGGTTTCAAAATACTGTAGGCCTGATGCCATCCCGACTTTAAAGAATCTGAAATAACCCAGCCAATCTGTTTAGCATGATGCAAATACTGTAATTATACAATTATGCTGCATTTTTAATATAGGACAATTCTTATACATTTTGTTGTCTCTTAAAATTCTGCATTATTAAGAAACCAAGGTATGACTTTGTCGGAGGCTACACCACAACCACATGGCAGTAGGTCTTAGAGGATTTTGACATTAATACCCCCCAATCAAGCAGCAGAGAGCACACAGCACTAATGCAAACCCACCACAAACTGCAGATTACATAACATTAATTCTGCACATCCCCAGAAGTCGAGCGAGGAGCCCTCTGCGCTACCCTGGCCCAGCCTGGCAACGCACCCCGCAAAAGCCTCGACATCACCTTACACGAACACAGCAGAGCTGCAAAATTCCGAGCGCTGCCATTCAGCGCTGTCAACATTATTATAATACACAGCACACAATGTAAGCCTGGCACAACTGGGCAACGCCGAGCGCAGTGATATTATAGCATAATCACACAGCTAAATTCATGCCTACAGTACGGAGCAAGCAGCAATAATACTGAGCACAACACAGCGTTGTCATAACATATATTAAAGCCGTTCAGCACAGCCACAAAGTGTGGTGGTGGGTTGCATATTTATACATAAAAGCAGGAGCAGGCTGTACCCAGCTGCGCAGGCGATGCAGGGCTGGTGCTGCTCACCACAGCTGTACATCCACCCCAGACCAGGCTGGAGCACCTATAGCTGAGGCACCTACAGCCAAACCGTCATAGCGAAATGCAGGCAACAGCACCGGCACATAGGTTGTGCTCCTCTGGTGCGAAACACGGACCCACAGCACAGGTCTGTAATAAAACCAGAATAAACGCGTGACATATGCACTCATTACCACACAATTTAATTGTGCTGAGTGATACTACAGCACAGTCGCAAAACCACTTTGCCTCATACTGCTGGAAAAGAAATAAAACTTATCTCCAATGTACCACAGTAACCTAAAAGAGAACACGTTGTTACAGCTTCATATTAATTACAAGAAAACCTCCTTACATGATATTTTACCAGTGGAAAACGCAGCTTTGTCAAAATCAGGCTTTCCATAGAAATGTCTTATTTTAATGACATTTTGACAGAAGGTGGGGAGGTTCTTTCTGATTTCTTAAATGTTAACTAATCCATTTGGACTTTTTTCATTTTTGCATACCTTCTCTGCTTTGAATTTTTGTATGATTAAGAAGTTTTTTAATACATCAAAATTGTCCAAGTCAATGTTTTTTTAACAGTGATGGTAGACCTCAAATTTCCCCCTGAATTTAAGTTTGTGGCGAATGCAGTTGTTTGATTCTGAATAGGAACAATTTTTTTATGAGTACTTCTTTTTGATATGCGAGAGAGGAAGTCCTGTCTGTCTTTAAATGAAGGCAAGTGAAAAACCCTGCAAGTGCCCAGGTAATGCTACCAGTAACCCGAAAAGGTCATAAAGTTCCTCAACACCACAGTTAGTGCACCAAGGACGGGATGCCTAATGTTTAGCTGCTGTGATGTTACCGAGATGATATGGTACATCTGCATCAAGGCCCCCATACTCTTTGGCTGGGAAGTGTCAGTTCGGAGGGCGTCTGTAGCTTGGGGTCCCCCACTGAAAAGCATGATGGTGCCCCATGGCGTGGAGCTAATGCAGTGCAGCTCTGGGCGGAGATGAAGTGAACCCGTATGTTTGTGTCACACAGTGTCACGGTACACTGTCACAGTCTTTTGGTGTCTGCTCAACAAAGCATTAGAACAGCATAAAGGGAAGCGACTGATCATTTAATGTACACTAATAACATGAGCCTTTAACTGAAAACATCAGCACGCCCCAGTAAAGTGTAGAGTAAGTACATGGCAATTAATATTTATCGAATCCGATTTATATTAGGGCTTTCTATAATGCTCACTCTTGTATAATCTATGCTGTGATCAAATGCAGCAGACATACATAGCGAGGCATCTTCCCAGACTTCAGTCTCCTCCTTTCCATCATTCTCCTTCACTTTGTTATTTATTATTATTCAAATTTATACATCACTAAACAAAAGAACACTCATCCCAAGCCACTGATAAACTCTTAAAAATACATCTCATAAAATGAGCAGACTCCATAATTATCCATCGATAAAAATGCAGCAGCAACCATGTGACTACACTAAATTTAATCAAAATCACTAACAAATCACCACCAGAGTTCCTCCCAACCATATCTTTGCTCATCTTTTGCCAATGAGCTATACAGAAAAGACTGGTTTTGCACTGACACCTGAAGGCTGTTTTGTACCAAAATTCAGATTGATTTGAAGGTGCAGAGCCTAACTGGGAAATGCCATTTCCCTCTTAATACCTGTGTTGATTTCTTAGGGAAACAGTAGCAATAGCACATCTATTAAACCAGTACACACATCAATTTGGGTGTAAATTTGCAGTCTGGCAATGTTACTGGGTATGCATGGGTGACTCAAGAAAAATAATTAGAATTAAAAGAGTTTAATTAATTTATTGAATTAAGACAGAGCCTTAAAACTAATGGCCATTTAAGATAAGGGACCAATGTAAAGTCAGCCTTGTTCACCTTTTTCTGTTGGAGAGTAGAAACTTTCTGATGTGGACTGTGTATTTGTCCTGTTTCACAGGGTAGAAGTGATGGACTACTGCTGTTAATTGCAATGCTTCGTTGTTTCAACAGCTGTAGCGGATGCTAACCCAAGGCTTTCTGCTGAGGGAGACTTGGAAAGGCCTGGGACATTGTGGTCTGGAGAGGGGCCACTCACACACATATGGGCTGACCTCCAGCCCTAGTGAGAGGGGTTGTGATTTATTTTCTCTTGAGTATCTCCAGAAGAGAGTGATGGAGTAGCAAGGAGAGGTCTCTATGTGCTTGTGGAGAAGAAGGAAACGTAGGACTAAACAGTATGAAGAGGCTTTTGAGGCACAAAGCCTGCTGGAATGGTTCTGGAAGACTTTATAGTTTAGGGAAAGCCAAACTTGTGATAGTCTTACCCATACGTATTCAGTGACTGTCCTCAGAGCCAGGCAATAGTTGCTTCCTGGAAAGTGAGCTGGAGGTTGAAAACAAACCCCAAAGGTAAGATAAATATCAAGCAGTGAGGACTATCAAGGATCCAGTGCTCAAGGGCACATTCTGACCTGCTTTTCTTTAGCTGTATAGAGGTACCTGAATTGCCTTAATCCTTTGCTGATTTCATGAATTACCTTTTCTCCTCTGTGGAGAAGGGTTAGTGGGTTTGACATTCGCTTAAACTTGTTCCCTACTATTTCCTGACCTGAAATATGTTTTCAAAATTGGCTGTGAGGTGAGTCTAGTTTAGGGATTTAACTCTGTAGACCACTCTTTCATGGACCATTTCCTTTCCCAACACCTTAAGCCTCTGTGTTTGACCATTACAAATGCTTCACTGTGTAAATCACTGTAGGTCTTCCAAATAAGCCAGTCTTTTCGTAGGAAGTTAAATACATTACATTCCCTTTGTATATTCCTTTTATTTGAGAGGTGACAGATTGTTCTGCTAGTGTTTTTACCTTCAAGATTTTGTTCTGCACTTCAGAAGTGTACTACTTTTCTGGGGTTCATACCAGAGTGAAGACAAACTCTAGGGCTTGTGGGCAGTGGGAAAAGGCCTCCATGTATCCCTTCATGCAGCTCATCTGCTACTTGTCCACCAGGTTTTCTTAACAGTGGTGAATATTTTGCCTAGAAAAATGTATATCTGTACACCATTCGTGTATAAGAAGATTTAGAATGATTTCCCACTTAAAACTGACTCTGACTCGAGACTTGTTAATAAAAAAGATCTGCAGGATGTGTAAACCATCCGTTCAATCTTTATTGTATTGCTGTTGTATTCACCTGCAGAGGTGTACATATAAAAATTGCTCCCTTATTGCAGCCGACTAAAGATACTTGTCCCTACAATAGAAAAAGTAGAAGATCATGTATTTAGTACTGCAGGATATGGAAATAAACTACTGAAAACTTGATGCATTAATGCATTTCTATAACTATAAATATACTACTTCTGTAGGATAATTTTTAAACTATTTCACAATTACTTTTAATTACTTAATTTAGATTTTAAAATCTCCTTCTCAAATGGAAACGTGAATGTGGAGAAAAACAAGAGTTTCCATTGCTGTAGAAAATCACAAATTGATTATACCCTTCCTAAATTCAGAATACACAAAGCCAGTGACATTTCAGACAGTTTTTGTGCAAAGAAAAAAAACACAAAACTTTGTACATTATCCCCAAGGTATTGCCATATCTTTAAAACTTCAATCTGGAGGGACTACATGTTACTTTATCTTGTGTATGCAACTATTGATCACTGGTTTTACTTGCTATTCTTCTAGTTATAGTAGGTGTACAACTCCCCTGCAGCATGAGTAACTCAAATAATTTCCCTCCTTCTGTAGCAGTAGGTAAACTTGGGCAAAGATCAGTGAAGTTTTGTGCCAAAACCACATGGTAGACTGTGAAAGCACTTCAGGTTGCTTCCAGAACTCCTTATTCCCTTTTCAGCAGTGACCATGAGACAATATATGCCAGCAATTGGATATACAGACTGTCTCAAGAGATGATTCTCTAGGGCTTCAGTAATTAGAAAAATCAGTTTGCTCAATACACAGAAATAGCCTTAACTGTGAAACCTTGAATGTTCTTTTTTATTTTTTTTTTATTTTTTTTTTTAAAAAGGTGCTTTTTTACTTATGTAGTTTAGAATGTGTGAAGAACAAACAAAAGCATCTCTGCAGAATCGCCAACAAGTCTGCAAAATAATGTCTGAGAGTCAACCGGAGAAGAATGCTGAACACAGCTGGCCAGGGCTTAGACACACCACCTGCTGCCTATATCAGTGGTGGCTGAGTGTTGCACCTGGACCTGTATCCACCTTGCAAACAACAGACTATAACTTGTGTGAAGTAGGGGACCCTTTTTTACCTGGACTTGGATGAGTTTCCAAGGTTTAGCTTTAGACATGCTGACTACTCCTTTTTGCTGCTGAGTGTTTGTATTGCCAGGTGTACCATTCATCTTAATGAAATACTGGTTTTCCATAAAAATCAGAATTGTTCAAATAAAAACGATTGAAACTACTTACAAATTTGCAATAAAGCATAATTGGCAAATCAGACTGGGATGATATAGTTCTTCACTTTGGTGCAAATAGTTTTAATTTTTGTTTTCTTTCTAAATTAAGCGTATTTTGCAAAACCTAAAAAGGGAAAAATTTGGATTTGAATTGCCGAAAGAAACCACTTAGTTGAAAAAATATTTGCCATAAGAGTGTTTTAACAGAATAAAACTTTCCACCACATTTATTAACAAAACAATATTCGTAAATCATCCTCAGAGTGACAAAAATAGATATACGTTAATCATTATTAATAATAAAATATCAGTGAAGGGACTGAAAACTTTTAAAAATGACTGTGTGAAAAATATGCAAGACAGCAAGTTCAGAACCTAAAGCTATAAATACACAAGGGAATAGTTATTTAACATGTGCTGTAATTTGCACTATTTAAATCTAATATTAGAGCTGCGGCTTTTTTATGTCAAATCTAGAACGCTTCAGCAATGTTGGATAGAAATGGTCATTTCTACATCTGCTGAAATAGACGTATTTAATAAGAATGCCATGTAGATTTAATCCATGTTAACTGAGATCTTTCTTATTTATATGAGTAGGACATAGAAAAAATGCTTTCATTTTCTTACATTCAGTAAAGACGAACTATATTTAAATTTCTGTCATGATCTGCAAACACTGGCAACATCCAGTAAAGTTTGTCAAAAGGATGATGTGTACTGATTTAACTCGCCTGGTTAACGGGTTCAGTCCAGTTTATTTTTTTGTGACATGAGAGCAAAAATTCAATATAAAATTTTGTGTCATTTAGGAGAACTATGAATGTAGAATCAAGGAAGGGAAAGGGAGAAAAATAATAACTCTTCAAATATTTTTAGCCTGAGAAGCAAATAGATTTAACTGCAGAGCCCAGCCCCCCTAGCTGTATTTGTATACACTGGTTCAGACTTTAAGATTCAGATAACACTCAGTATTGAAATTTGTCGTAAGCCATATGTGCAGGTGAGAAATTGCAACGTTTTGAACTGTTTAAAATTCATTTTATTTGAAACCGTGCTTCAAAAGCAGAATAGTCCTGCTAACATTCTGAATGTCACTTGGCTCTTTAATACTATTGCTTGAAATATTTTGAGCAGAGCTAATTTTAAAGTACAGGTAGTTAGCTGGAGTTTAGACCCCTTACCAGCTAAGCAAGTTGTGTTATGTTTGCATCAAACTTGATTATGCTACTTGCTTTTAGCAGAATATCGTGTGCATACCGTTGCTTAATTTCGTTGTGCTTATAATGAGGGAGGCATGCACAGCGCTCAAAAAGGGGAAAAAAGGCAACACTTTAAGTGGGAGCTTCTGTAACAGTGCTTTGGTAGGGTGACTGGGTTTTATTGATGTATTAGTGTATAAAAAGAACTGAGTACAGGCTAGCAACAGACAATACTATTATGCCATTTTTATATAAGGTATAAACCTAAGCCCGTATATATGGGCACTCTGGGGCTTGCTTACTTCACTGTCTCGTATTCTTGATGGCCAATTCTGGAGGCGGTTGTGAACCAGGCAAGTTTCATGCTGAGGTTAGGGCTCAACGGGAAGCAGGGCTGCTGGGGTCTAGACAATCCCTATCCTAACTTCAGCATGTTATCTTCTTTTCCCACCCAGCTTGCTAAAACTTTTACAAGCCTATTGTTTCCTAGCCACCAATGATATATTTTGGAATAACCTTTAATTTAGCACCCTGTCTTTATCAGCCCACAGTGCTTTTTGTTCTCCACAAAAGCAAAATATTTTTTCTTGTTCACTAAGCCAGAAGCAGTGGCAATATTGAGGAGAGAAACCAAGACAAACAAAACTGATTAGGGCAAGATTTTCGTTCAGAAAACCTATTTCTGTCACAGGGGGATGGATAAATAAAATAATGTTTCAATAATTTATGCAGTGTGCACAGCAAAAACATTGGAAATATGAAACAAAAGCGACATGTAAAGAACAACTGAAGTTGATAACTGCTTTAATCAGCTCAGGTGATAATTCTAAAATAAATGGAAATATTGCTCCTGTTTTCAGCTCACATATGGCAAAGGGCTTTTGGTTATGTGTTCCCCTCCTGGAAGTTCGCTGCAGTCTTGTTCCCTTCACTGCAATGTGGGACCGGGTGAGATTTGGCCATGACCTGGATATTGACTCTGATCACCACGAGGCAGCGTGGGCTAGTGGTCAGATTGACCAGCACCCAGTCCTCAGCTCAAGACTCATTTTGGGAACAAAGATAAGTCCCTTCACTTCTCCATGCCTCAGTTTACCTGCCTGCAGGAGAAGGTCTTTATCCGCTTCCTTGGGGAATCATGAGGTATAAGGAATATACAGATCGTGCTCTGGGAGCTTCTAAACCGTTGATCTCCCTAACGAGTGATGAACACCACAGCCCCCTTTTCATTCCCCAGGCCCCTCTGCATCTGCTTGGTCACAGCATCCTTCTGCAGACGACTAAGTCAGCTGAATATAAAAAGAGAAGAGTTTGCTATGGCATCAACTTGGTGCTCAAAGAGAAGGCAGAGAGGAGCAAGCGGGGCTGCCTGGGGCCCAGGCAACACTGGGGCTGAGGCAAGAAGGCAGCCGGGAGGGCTCGGGGTGACACGGGGGGCTCCTGCACCTGCAGTTGCACAGCCACTCTGTGCAGGGGTCGGGGTCTGACAGTCCCTCCGTGCAAACCATGGGTGTTGTGCTCTTGCAGGATTTATGTGGAAGCATGCTATTGTTTTGCAGGAGTTCTTTGTGCTGACTGCTTGCTTTTGTTGGCCTGCTGGAGGCAGGGACAGGTCACTTGTGTCACAGCCCTGGCAGGGCAAGGAGTTCCCAGCCCAGGGCAATGGCAGTGGCAGCCGTGGGAGACTTGGGGCACCGTGTTGGCTCAGAAAGGTTGGGTCCCAAGGGATGTGCCCAGGAAGGTGCTGGTACATCACTGGGTGAGAGGCTGCTGGAGAAGTTGAAGCCTCTTTTTCTGTCTCTCCCTCTCCTTCTCTCTTTCCCCTCCATCTCTGCCTGCCCCCCCTCCCGCCAGCCCTTTGTCGACACTTGATCATTTACATCAAGTTGACATTCGCAGAGTTTACTCAGGGGTCTGTAATTGTATTCTTTCACCGGTTCTGCATTACCAACCATGAAAATGGAATCTTATCATCCCTGACCAATTTTTAATGTACAAAATGATTTGGCCGAGGTTCAAAGGGAGTCACAATTGAAATCAGGTGAATGATACATGTAGGTTTTTTTCAGTTTCTCCGTGCCTTGATTTGATTTTTCTCTTATGGCATACAGGGAGATGTAGCTTATTTTTATGTGTGTATGTGTGTACAAGCTATATAAATGCATGTATATACTCTGCACATATATCGATGCACTATCTGCCTATCTATATTTTGTGTACATATCACTCAAATTTACCCATTTGCAATGCAATGGATGACAATGAAGTTTGCTCTAATCCCTAAAAAGCAATCAAAGAGTTGGAACAGGGTTAAAGCCTGCTGATAGTGCACTGCGATTAATAGGACATTATTAAATAGCCCCCCTCCTTCAGCTCTTCTTCCCTCCACCCCCTCCCCCGCCATCTTGCCAGATGAAAAAAGGCCTTGGAAACAAAATAAATAAATAAAGGAGGTTGCATTTACATTATAAAGAATAGGAAGAAAACAATAGGGAATCCTCCTCACTGAAAGGCATACCATCTCCAAAGGGACAGAGTCCTCAAAGTATGGGGGGGAAGGGGACTTCCTGCTCTCAAATATCATTAGAATGTTTTTTATCTTTCGGCAGTTTCGTATTGTGAATAATATGGACATTTATAACTCAGTCAAGCTGCTTCTTTCAAGAGTACAGTTCCTTAAGATCAAGGAATCTATCAACTTACATAACTCCCTCAGCTATCTTATCTAAGTGCCTCACAAACAGGAATGTATTTATCCACACAATCCCTGGGCAGGAGGGATATCTTCTTCTCTCCATTTTATAGGTTGAGGAGAATGACAAAGAGATCCCAGGCCTCAAAACAGCTGCTGGTTTTAGAGGGCCTGGCTTGAGGCATTCACGACTTTCTACCGTTCCTCTTCTGTTGGAGCTGGCCCCATTCTCCTGCCCCAGACTTTAGGGACCTTACCGGTATTTTCGGATGAAATAAATAGTTTCTGAAAACTACACCAAAGAAATGCTGGGTTTGACACTTCAGAGTCATTGGCCATTTTTAAAACAAGTGACTTCCTTGAGGGTGGGTTGCTATTCTGGGAACAGAACCTGGCCTTTTCCAGCTGCAGGACACTGTTTCCTAAGATGGTAGTGAGTATGTACTGGTAAGGGAGTGAATCTATACCTTGTGTCCATATGTAATTGAAATATCGAGAGAATCGATAGGAGGGGGCTTTCTGCCTGATGCTCAGAACAGAATGATAATGGTCTTAATTGCTTTATCCATAGCAAGTCTGCTGTGGGAGGGGAGAAGATCTATTGTGTTGTCACTACGCAAGAGATGTATATAGCTTCCGTGAAGGCAAGTTGTGCAATGAGGTTCCAAGTGCTTTTAGGGTTAATTTTTTGGGGGGTGGGACAACGGTATTAACTAGTAAGAAAACATATTTCTGGTGGGGATTTGTAGTGTTGAAGTGACTGGTAAAGCAAACAGCATTTCAGGATGCTCTGCTGGTGACATCAAACTCAAAGCTCTGGGAAAAAGATAAACCAAACCTGGAAGCATGTTTAAGCCATATGTGCTACGAAGTAAATCTTGTGACTGAATTCTCACAAGATGCAGTGTGTTTTGTGTGATATCCATTTGTCTTAATTGGCAAGTTGAGTTATTTGACATCCTTAAATACATTTGTAATTTTCATCTTTCTGCAATTCCAAAGAAACTCTCCCTGAAATAATTGACCACCGTGAAAAAAAGTAGTTCCTTTAAGCAATCACCAGTTTCTCTGACATTTGATGGAATTCCAGAACTGGGAAGATTTCTGAAGTCAGTGTCCTTATGCCTTTTTTTTTTCTTCTTTTTTTTTTTTCTTGTGAAATAAGAAGTGTAAGACCCGTGCTTCTAAAGTTAGCATTGGTTTAAACTGTGGTCTTCTCATAAATAATGTTACAGGGAAAAATACAAATTTTCTTGTAATCTGTGTGTCTATTGATGGTGATTTTTAATGTCAGAATACAGACACTTCTGAGTGTTCTCATTTGAGTGCGTTTTGCTCATTGCATACTCTATCTCTCATCTCACTCATGTAGCTGTGATTTTATACTAAAGACTAGAGATTAGCCTGACCAGAACAAAATTATTGTTCATCTCCCAGATGTATTCAGATAGTGTTTTGATGTTTTGTGGTGAATAGTGTTACTAAAAAGGATTTGCATACTCCCTTTGGAGTTGTTCTGGCAGGGTGGTTTTCCAGACTGAAGTCAACACATTGCACACACAACAACTGGAGAATGCAGTTGATTTCCTTACTTCAGAAGTATCCAATGAAACATCTAAAAATGTGATGATGGTTAAGCACTGGCTCAAAGATGACAAAAATCAAAGAAAGCTTTTCAGCGCGAAGCTTTGTTTCCATGGTCTGTGTTCTTGAAAAAGTGCGTTTTGGTGACAAAATAGTGGGCTCAGCTACTCCTCATATGTATAAACTGCTTGACATTGTCATGAGAGAAATCAACAGAGCTGCAATTGTAAATAAGACTTTCCTTGATGGAGAGACAAAGGCAGTGTTTCCTAAGGAATGCAAAATGGGAAACAAAATAACCAGTAATTCCTGCTTGGGTTTCGAGACAATGCTTGACATTATTGGTGGCTGTCCTGAGAAACATTTTCAGGAATGGCTCTCTCTTTTTGCAGAGGAAGGCTTTGGATCTTTTTTGTTTGTTTGTAGGGGACAGGAAACTCAATTAAACACGTTAGTGCAGCTATTTTAATGTAATTTTCAGGAAACTAAAAATGAATGGCATCTCTACCCAGCAAAAAGGGTGCCAGAAAATAAAGATAAATGCACTAAGATGCTGGGAAGGAAGGACGTGTTAATTTTCTGTATTCCTTAGCCTGGCACTGTGTATGCTATGTGACCTCGTAATGTCCATGTGTGCTGAAGCTTTGTTCAGCATGTTCCAGACAAGAGACAAACTTTTTATTTTGAAAAACTGGCTGTGCTTGACTTCAACAAGATCATTGTGAGTAACCTGGGAAACCAAAAAGCCAGTGCTGCTGGAGGCTGGCAGGGCAGTGTCAAGGTGATGGTTCTGATTCTGGCAAAGGTAAGGTGTGTTGCAGACTGCTGAGGTGTTTTTACAAACATTTAGTTAATTGCCTGTTGTATTCTGATATTTAGCGATCTAAGTATGATTAAAGATTTTAATTTTCTTTTGTCATTTCTGTGGTACAAATCCTTGTCATGATATAAAAATCTTAGCATCCATTTCACTGTTTCAGATATTATTTCAATATGATAACTTCTGCACTTAGCTTTACTGTAAAAATGATTATTTATATAAGATAGCATAACTCAAAGTGGTCTGCTTTTGGTCACAGTTATATAGAAGATGGTAATATAAAGCCTTTGTTAAATAAGAAGAGATGAAAATTTATAACAGGCTGTAAGTATCATAATGAATATCTACAATAATGTCTGCTTTTAGATGTTGATTTTTATTATTGTAGGATCACCTGTATCACAGGAGCATTCCTGACATTTGCCAGAGTTAGAAAGATTTATCCTTGGGTTAAAGGGAAATGCCACAGGCAGAAACTGTGATAAATTGTGAGAGTTTTTCACAGTAGATTATCTGCAATTAATACTAAAGTAGAGGCAGCTGAACAGAACCACTACAACCCCCACCAAATCAGTTCTGGAATCAAAACATCATGACTAAAACTACCTACTTAAACACTTACGTTTTAGTTTGGAGAATCTGTGAGTGAAAAAGAGGGGTTCGTTAACAAAATCTCAAAGAACAGAACTGTAAGTAATTAAATTATCTCCTTCGGGTTACTATCATTTCACAGGAGATGTGTTAATCTTTGGAGAAAGGGAATCTTGAGAGTTATAAAAAGAAAAAAATAACACAAACTCAAAGTAAAAGCTGGGGCAAATATTTTGATGCAGCTGGTAGAAACGAGATTTTCACAGAAGCTATTCTGTATATAATCTTAGTTCTGTTAAATGCACTTCAGCATAAGAAGGTATCTGGAAATCAAAACTTATCAAAAATTGAGTTTTGATCTCACAAAAGGCACATCAGGTTAAAAATATAAAAGCTTTGAGGAAATAAAACTTTCAGAAACATTGTCTTTACAATTGGTAAAGTGTTCAATTTTTGTATTTTCAATTATTTCACCATTAAACTATATCTGCTCTGAGTCTTACTAGAATTCCAGTTTGGGTGTGCGGTGGCCCAGTCAGCTCCATATATTGGGTATACAGCTGAGCTTCATTTTCTGTGCTGCAATTGCTCAGGGCTGTGCATACTTGATGAAGGGTTTTTATAGGAGAATGAAAAAAAAAGTAGTTCTAACTCTGTTTCAGCTTCTTACCTAATTCAGAATTGGTGCATGGATTGATGGGAAAGACGTGTGAAAAAAGCACCTGAGAAAAATGCAATCAAGGGAGCTGAATCTTACTTTTCTGTTTCCAACGTGGAGAAATATCTGTCCATCAGTAAAAAAAAATGTAATAATTTTCAAAGAACATTTTGGTTATTCAAAAATTGCATACTTGCATCTAGGGAATGTCAGAAAATACCAGTTGCAATCAGAGTTCTGATATTCTTATCCACACAGTAAGCTGTGAAGTGTGTTGCTGCTCCTCTTGTATTTTTCGGATTGTCCTGATTGTGTGTAGAAGCAGCAAGGACCTCATGGAGGCAGAACAGGATGGGGCTGCACCCCTAGAGCAGCTGTATTTTATGCAATGGAGTAAACAGTTTCTTGCTGAGTGGCATCACACATTTGTTACTTTCTGTTGTCCATGGATACCTTTGGAAAAGCTGTTATAAGCCTTTCTACTTCCTAGTTTTGTTTTGTTTTGCTTTGTTTTCCTCCTTCCTTTCTTTTGATACCGAGTCTGTTTAGCCCTCTCATACACCGAGGTCTCTTTTTCTGGGTTTACATAACATATCTATTATTGTAATTTCTTAGTACTTAGACAAATACGAACTTGAGGAAATATTTGTGCAATTAGTGTTTAAAATTTGGGATTTTGAATGTTAGTGAAAGGACTGAGAAATAGTTCTTGAAGATCTGTGAAATGGGAAGTAATTTTCTAGGAAATGAGTTTTATCTGAGCAAGGCTGTGGGATGAATGCCAAAAGTATTTTCTTTATTTTTATTTTTTTTTTAAGAGTCTGATTAAACACTTTCTAAAGATGTTTTTGGATTCTGGCTTTCCCTTGTCTCTCAAAGCCTTGCACCAGATAGTCTACTGTCCTAAACTAAATGACTTGTGCAGTGCCCAGAGCGCTGCAGACGTGTCCCCCTGCATCTGTCACCCAAGCTGAGTTATTTTCTGGTCCTTACCAGGTCTAGAAGTTCCACAGGCTTTAGCTGCCTCTATGAAAGTGCCATGTCACTGAGAAATCAATGCAGAAGACACTAGATTTTTACCTCTGAGAAGCAGAAATGGCAGTAGCTACATGCAGTGAGTAGCACGCACTTACTGGCTTTTTGAGTAGAACCACATGTCAAACAGCCCAAGAGGACAGAGTTATGTGGAAAGGAGGCACCTCTCTCTTTCCAACTTCCAGTCAAGCTTGCGTCTGCATGCCAGGAGTATAATCTATTGCTGCTTTTTAAATTTTACTCATTATGTGAGACGCTGTCAAGTCAATCTAATATCAAACCCGAGGTTTTGTAAATCAACGATGTATAAAGCCTGGCAGCAATAGAAAAGCTTCCATGACATTAAAAGAAAGTCTGGGGGAATCCTAATTTTAAAGAAGCAGCATTTCTCTGCATTGTTTGTTACTTAGACATTGCTGTATCTTCATGTGTGAAAAACAGGCAGGGAACCTGATTAGAAGCAGGCACAATCAATAAAAGTGGGATCGATTCCTCCTTCCTTCAGTCTCTGGGTTATATACAAAAAGTAAACAAACTCTGTACATGGGGAGATGTTACTTTGTTGTGATAATCCTGTGCCTTTTTAGTACAACTGAGTGCAATATTTCTCTTTCCTTTCTTATTTATTTGTATAAAGGAGACTACTGGGCTTTATCTTATCATCACTTTTCATGCAAATATTTTCTACTCCTTGTGTATGCAGTTCAGCTCTCTTATGGATAGAGTTAATTGCACCCTTGGTTTAAAAAACACAGACCTTTGAGAACCCTTTTCCCGACTGCATTTTTCTAATTATAAAGGCTTTCCATTCTCTTTCTACTCATTCTTTTCACTCTAGTTTCATGATCAGCCTTTGAATGTCTGTCTGTCCCTCTTACCTACTTTTGCCCTGATCTCTGTTGCCACCTTAAAGCTGCTCACTCTGCCTCCTTTTGAGGGACACGGGAAATATGTGGGGTTTTTTTCAACTTTTGTTCTCCTCAGGCCTTTGTGTACTGAAGCAGTTGAAAACACAATGTTGAAATGGAAGACTAGCACACCAGAAAAACTTCCAGTTAACCAAAGCATATGGGGAAAGGAGCTTGGTTAAATGAAATGGTGTCTGAATCTACTAGAGGCTCAAATACTTATGAGAGTTTTGCTTTTGCAGATACCTACTGCCTGTAAGGAGATGCACAAAGCTAGCAGCAATTTTATAAAACACCACAAGTCAGTCATTTTGGCCGTATGCAGTAGATTAGCTGGGTTCACCAAATGCTGGGAGAGTTTAAAGACAGGGGAGGTAGTGCTTTATATTCTCCCTCTTCTTGTCTCTATAAACTGCCTCACTGTTTATCCAGAAAATGCAGACCTCTGTGGGTAGTTCTTTGTTTGGAGTTTGAACACTGTCTTAAATAAACTCTTCCTATTAGTAGATCGTAGTGACATCAGACTGCTGTACCATGTTTAATTGAAAGTGGCAAGCAAACACTGTACAACTGCTTCTAAAATGCCTGGGAGCTATTTGAAAGCTTTAGCATGTTAGAGGGGAAAATGGCCCGGTTCTACCTCCCTTTCTTGAGGGAGGGGAGTGGGTGTTGAGAGGGAGAGAAAATCAACCTTCCTGTGCTCCAGAACTGCTTTGTCTATGTCTGCGCAGCCTTTGGGATACTCTGATTTTTTGAGTGATTGAGTTTCTGTGGATACCCCTTTTGTGATGTGATTTTCAAAGCAACCGTCTACTTGCTAGTTGACAGTGGGTTTGTTCAGGTGCTATTTATTTCTAATTGGTTTTAAGAGAGTTCGGCTGTGCTAGTGCACTTGTTTGTGTTTGCTATAAAATGAAATACTATGTGAGCGGCCAAAGTGAGAGCCTTAGACATTTAAACAAATTTAGGAAAGTGTGGTCTCTTTCTGTGTACTGAGAGCTAAATGGCAGCCTGGTGCCATCAGTAGGGAATGGCATTTATAGCATCTAACAGATAACCTTCAGATAAGCTACCCTTACATTTCCTGGTTGGAGTCCTTCTGGCAAGGAAGATCACTTTTAGTAGGTTAAGAAACTACTTATTTTCAGTCTTTCATATAAAGTATGACTTCTGTCACTTTTTTTTTTTAAATAATTCTGTTTGAACACTTGATATAGAATACTGTTGAAGAATGCACCTAATAGGTCAATGCCTATTTCTTTCCTTTTTTTTTTTTCTCAAGAAAAAAGCCTGCTGAATGGCATTGTAGCCTAGTCAAATTCATTAATCTCTCTTTTTATGTCACATCTAGTAGTCTGAGGCTTGATGCAGCAGTTGATTAAATCTATTAGAGAGCTGCTCTTGCTTAGCTGCATAGGTATTGTGGTTTTAGAATTTCCTGATGAGTCTGTAATTAATCCTGTGGTGTGGCTTTGGCAATTTTTTGTACATATTCCAGGTGGGAAAAGGTAGTAAGGTAACTGTGTGGGACCTTGAACACTATTTAAGCACTGTTAGCGCTTTGACACTGAAGGGCTTGTAGCACCATTTCATGCATAAATGACAGAGCTAAATATTCCTTTAGACCTGTTAACATAAAACTCAACCCCTTTCCAGGAGATAAGTAGTTGATACCCTCGCTGAAGTTCTAATTTATTTTGTAAGAAAAGCCTATGATTGGACATTGTTTCCTCCCAACAACAACGAAATCACGTTGGTGGTCATTCTTGTTCTTGTTCCATTCCTGTGGTCATTCTTGTTCCAGCAGCACACACCTCTTTTCAGTGTAAGTTTATTTGTATCGCAGAGCAGCTTTTAATTTCTATTTATTATGTGGTCTTTTGTGACCTGTCTGTTCAAAGCACCACTTCACAGGCCAGAGGGGAGACCACAACTACTACACCACAAACCATCCTGGCAATGTAGTGTATCAACACCAGGTCAATAAGTAGAGAATAACAGAGACAGAAAGGGTAGGATGGAGAGAATCACTTATAAAGAAGAGTAAAATAAATATCCAGAAGGATTTAGAGACTGTGGGCAATGAGAGAAAAATTGCCTGGCATACTCTGAAGAGGGATTATCAGGAATGATTGCAGGCTAGCAGAGTTATACCTATTGAAAAACACTTTCTGGTATTGAACTCTATTATGCTTAATGCTATAACCCTTTACTCAGGTGAGCTATCCCACTGGCAGCAGATGGACTACTTCTTTGAAAAGCTTTCTTTATACGAGTTTTCAGGCTTCTTAAACTGTAAAATACTCTTGTGAGAAAAGAAAATGAGGTTCCAGTAGGGAAGACATTTAGAAGAGGTCTGGAGGAAACCCTGTGTAATTAACTCTGGAGGCTAGTCTTCCTGTGGAGGGCAGAAGACTTTCATGAGTCTCTTTCTCAAACAGTAGATCTGAGGTTAGGACTTAATTGAAGGAGCTGGAATTCTTCTGCTACTATAAAACCTCAGCCATGTTCTGACTCAGTATTACGACAAGAAATAATCGTACCTTTCTTTTCCCCTGCACTGTGGCTTCAGTTGTTGAAGAAATGTGGCCCATGGGAGAAAAGTAGCATATTCCAGACAAGTTCTCGACCTGTACACAAGGGACAGCAGGGCCCTGGCACAGGGCACAGCTTGCACAGAGTCCATAATACTATTGAGAAGGAATGGCTGATTCTCCTAGTTGAAATACCTGTATTGAGATATTTTATTACATATTTGAGTGAGTGGTTTGCTAACAGTGCGGTATTCTGTACTTGTGAAATAAGCAGTGACAATGTTCAACAATAAAAGTCTTAAGAAGGCTTAAAGGCTGAGTTCATTCAGGTTAATTTTTTTTTCCTCTTTTTTTTTTTTCTTCCCCCTCTAGTGGGCAGGAATGAAAATTTTACCTTTCCCAGATTCACTTTGAAATAAGTTATTTAAAAAGTTAAATTTTGTGAAAAGTAAAGGACAAAGAAAACTCAAGTAACTGAGGTGGTGTTTGTTTGTTTGTTTTGTCTTTATAAGACACATATGAATGGGACACATGGTGTTTCTCATTCTGATCCTCTCGGTCAGCTTGTCCACATCATTAAACTGTCCAAAGATTTGCTTTATCATGCCATTGAAAAGTCATGGGCTTGAATATAGTTGCAGTTTTGCTTTGGGATTGGAAAGCATTACTGGATCTACAGTAAGAAACCCCTCTCTCTTCCTTTAGCCAGTAAAATAATTCTCTCAAAAACCAGTGTCTGGGATTATTATTTTATGCATGAAATGTTTCATGTACAGTAGTGACATAATAAGAAGAGGCATTTTATTAGTTTGTGCATGCAAGAAGAATGGATTACAAAACCAGGAAGTGTGTAAGGACTTGCCTTAAGATGCCATTTTTATTAACACCAAAGTTCATCATCTTAAGGCAAACATGATTCATGCCTTTTAGTTTTTTATTTCATATTTGCCAGGCCCAGTCTAAAGAGGTAGCACCCCATTTATTTGTGTTCTTCATGCATATCTTCAACAGAAAATAGCCCATGTGGAAAGACAGCAAACAGATAGCTGCAGCTGTTGCCCCTTATGCTCCACAGCACAATTTTAGGAATTAATGGTTTCTAATCCCAAAAATAATATAGATACAGAATGGTGTTACATTTCAAACTGCCAGTCTGGAGTCCCTTGCTCTTATTTCATAAATATGTTTATGAGAGTCTGCCTTAATCCTTCAACTGCAAGAAAAGCTTTGGAGATCAGTCTGTTTTTAAAGCTATAGTTATTGACCTTTGACAACTCATTGGTAGCCAAGGAAATACAGAGGTATCTCTTTGTTGAAATATTTAAGACAATTTTAAAGCACCAGAGCTATTGTTATATAAAGCTCCTTCTGGTCTTGCCATCTACTTCACTGACTGAAGATAGATGTAAATGTTTTTTGGCACTTTTGAGCTATTGTTCAAGTAAAGGAATAACACATGCTTGTCTGACAATTGCAGGTTATTAAAGACTATTAAATTGGTAATCCCTTAGAAATGGAGGTAAATCTCTCTTCAGTAGCAGCAACAGAATAACTTTTATCTAAGATTTTGATGATGATTATTATTACTACTTTATGGTTTAGTAAAACAATCTGCAAATTGTTCCTGACCTCAGATTTTCAAAAATCATGAATTAAATCTATTTTCTCTCAAGACATGAGGCAAAATATTGTCCTACCTGCTTTCTTTTGTTTAAGCTTTATGGGAAGAGTCTATTTTCAAACTCTTTACAACTGAAGAGTTTATACTTTCTGAAAAATGAAGGCAGAGGTATTAGCATGAGTTGCACTGTAAGGAAAGCAACCAACAATATAAATATAAATATAACAGTAGAATCATGAGAATTGGATATGCTACTACATAAATCTTTTATTCTAATAGATTCTAAAGCTCATCTCAAATAAACAAAGTTATTGACCAAAAATGTACAAGTCAGAGGAGAAAAAAAGCAACAAACAACAACAATTTTTTTTTCAATAGTTCTTATCTCCCACACTTCCAGATGAAAACAAAGAGACACGCTGGTGCATGGTGTTTTTGAAAATCAGACTGCCATTCATATTGCTTCTCATTACCAAAGCTGGGTGACAGTGACGATGTATTGACAAATAAGATGCTTTCTATTGCATCCTTCTCTTCATGGTACATTAGCTTGATTTTCATCAGTAAATGTATTCTTAAAATAAGTGATATCTAAGGTGACAGAGAAAGAGCTACTGCAGGGAGCTCGATGTTGCCAGAGTCATGCCAGTCCACTTGTTACTGAAGACTTATATCCATCTTCCTAGTTTTGTCCCTTTAGTGTCAATTTTTCTGTTGTTGACCTTTAAAAGTAATTAGTTTACCTGTTCTATGTGCAGAAAGTTTGGCTAAGCTTTTGTCATCTCAGCTCTCTTTTCTCTCTCATTGCTAGTGGCAGTCATTGGCAGCACAAGTACCGTATAGCCTTGGATTTGTCCCTGCCCACTTAGTTCTCAACAGTACCCAGCATCCTGCTCTGTACTATCCTACGAACTGGGAAGGAGAGGAGGATGGCAAGTTAATCGCAGAACCCAGAATTTGCCTTAGAAAAGGGTGGAGAAAACCCTGAACACTGGCTGGAATGCAGGCATGAAATGATCCCACAGCATTCACTTGACATAGCGACAGAAGGTTTTCACAGATCGTCATCTTGTCTCTCACTTGAAGCAGCTCTGGTGTTCAGCTCTGAGAGTGACTTGGAAATTTGTCCTAGTGATGCTCTTGTCAGTGTTACCTCCTCCTTGCCTAGCTTCCTTTTGCCTAGTATTTATTTCTTCATGTTTCAGCAGGATGAAGATGAGTTGCGTGAAGATGTGACTCGTCAAAGCCAATGCAGGTTCTTAGGAGACACATCTCAACACATAATCACCAAGGCTCAGCAGTGATTTCTGCTGTTGTCCTTGGCTTTGTCCACCATGTGTTTTCCAGTTTGGATTGTTTTATGAGCAAGACAGTTGCTTTACAACTTAATAACATGGACATACCATGACAGGGAGCTGTCAGGCCTTTTTAAGTATTATTAAAACCTCGCCTCAAGGAATATTTTAAATCAGATCGTATTATAATCAGCATGGACTTTGTGTTTGTGTATTAACTTCATATGCTTTTCCATTGGTTTATCTGAAAATACTTTTCTTAGCTCTTGTGTTTCACTCTAGGGGTCACTTTATCTACACAAATTCTTCCTGACCTTAATAGATTTTTGTGACTTGGCAATAGTTTGTGGTAGCTCTCAGAACTCTATGCTATATTCTTCTCCCACAGAAATCATTTCATAGCTATCAGGTGGAGGGAGGAGAATTGTTGCTGTGATAATTCTGAATTCTTAAAGAATGTAAGTCTGGGAGGGACTGTTGTGACAGCTTAGTCTAAGATCCTACATAGCACTGGTCACACATAGCACTAGTTGCAGAACTTTCTTGGATGGCTCCTGAGCCAAAGAATATCTTTTAGCAAAACTGTCTGGTTAATCTTGATTTAAGGATTATAGGTGATGAGAAAATCTGCCCAGAGGCAAGGTACTTCAATATTAATTGCTTTCAAATTTGTATTTTATTTCTGCTTTGCATTTATCAAGGTAGCTACACATTCTGCCTGGGATCTGATACCTTTTTTGTCTTCTGATTTAGGGTGCTATCACTGTCAGAAGTCTTTTTCCTATATGTATATCTATAATCTCACTGAAGCTCTCTATTATCCTTCTCCTTGCTAAACCCAGTACTCATCTTTCAGCTCTGGAAGAAGCACAGGCTTCACAGACTTTGGAACTTAATTTCTGAAGCCTTTTAAACTATGAACTTTTAAAAGATATCACCAACAAGACATGTTAGCAGAACTATTTCTTGTTTACTTTAAATCTGTACTCTGTTCTTTTAAAAGTACTCTTTCTGATGGTGTGCAGGACTCTCAAAGAGATTTATCAGTGTTTTGGGTGTGTCTTTTTTATTATTTTTTTTTTTTGGTTTGTTTGTTTGTTTGTTTTTTACCTTGCAGAATTGGTCAATGACAAAACCTAAGTAGTTGTGGAGGACTGTTTTTCTTTTCAGAAAAAGAAAAAGAGGATGGCGGGTAACACATGATCAGCTACAGTAAGTTTTTGACATTCTGCGTATGGCAACAACAATCTATCTTTTGCAGAGAAAGAAAATACAATTAGAGAGGAATTAGACAACATCGGCTTTTACCTCAGAGGTCAGTGCTTTTCGTAGTTGTAAAAGATTGTCATTCTAGTGTAAGGAATCTTTTTGGAAGCAAAGCAATAAAGATTTTATTGAAAGAGGAACCACAGACGCTGGCTATGGTGTTGATCTTGCCTAGGTAGTGTATTAAACGAGAAACTTGTCCCATGCCTCCATGAGAGCTTTGCTGAAGTATGCTGTATTGTGAAAAAAATGACATTTTTGGCAATGAAGGCAAGGGTGTAGTCTTTGACATCTGCCTAATTGCTGGAAGAAGGGGAGGTCAGGGAGTGCATGGAACCCCTGGATTGCAGTCCAGGTTGCTTCCTAGCCATCAGAGATGCAGAAGGCATTTGTTCTGCTCTTGCAGAGGCAGCTATCCATTACAGTTTTTAATTTTTCCTTTTTCATGCTGCTGATTATGTCTTTAAATAAAAAATCCATCTGCTCCAGGCTGACAATCTCCACTTCCTCTAGTTATATAAGAGAGGGTACAGTCTTGTTGAATTATCATTGCCAAATGTAGAACTTCAGTCCTATTGATATCTTCCCTGTTATCCTACCAGATGTATTAAAGTACATGGAGAGGCCTTAAACGTGGTGGGATTGTTAATTTCCCTACAATAGGCTTTTAATGTCCAGAACTTTTTCCTCAGAGTGTGATGTTAAATCATAGTACAATGAATTTGCACAGGAAAACCTGCACACAATTAAATTGGAAGGGGACATGATACATGAAAGAATAGGCCCTTGAAGTATGACACTGACTTCTTTATACTTGATCTGACAGAATTTGAGTTTGTTAATCTAAAACTCACCCTTTTCCATACACTGGGAGGATGACAGATGTTCAGAGGGACCTAACCTGATTAGTGTTTTTGCTCTGGGAGGCAGGAGAGGATGTTATGATTTACTCATATTGTTGATTCAGTGGGCTTTGTTCAGAAGTTTGTAGCAAATGCTGCAGTTGCTTTTCTAACTAATGTCTGAATTCTGTGTGCTTTTTTTTTTTTTCCCTACCTAGTAGCAGTGGTTTATTTTGGCTGAATCTGAAGGGTTTCACACCTCAGCTCCAAGCCTGTGCCTCCAGATCATGTTGCTACCAGTGGGATTACTTTTTTCGCTGTCATTCATCTGTATTTCAGACAGTCATCTAGGACAGGCCTTGTGCTTAAAAAAGCTCTGACTTCTTGTTATTTTCTATAATGATGCACGAGGCAGGGAACTTTATGGGGGCAGTAGAAATATAAATATCTTACCAATACAGGGCAGTTAGGACTTCTGGTTCCATAGTAATTGTCTGAGGAGCAACTTGAATTTCAAGTAGGTTTTGTATTTCATTGTGAATATTTCACATACTTCTAAGAGACAGCCAGAATCCATAAAGGTCATGTACTATTGTTGATTCTGTGTCATTTGTCACAAAACAGCCAGCTGCTAAGATCCCCCTATGACCAACATTACCTGGCAGCTCAGAGAGTTTTGGGAGGGCCATGTAAGAAGCAAAGGAGGATCAAGACAGGGATGACACTGATGCTGGCAGAGTGTCAAAAGGCCGGTTTGGAGACATGATCGTTGTTTCTGTTCTCCACAGCACCAGTCCACAGCTCATATAAAGTTAACCGTTGCGTGGTAGGAAAACTTGTGCCACAAGTCTGCTGCCTGAACACCCCTATTCCATCAACTCTTAATTGTCTGTTAAGCTGCAACTTCCACTTACATTTTTCTCCTGTGTGAATTTACTATTTTCCTCTGCTGGAGAGGTTTTAAGTCTGAAGCAATAGAAAGAAAAAAATTATCATCATTGTCAACAACTTATGAACAAATGAAAACACTCCAAAAATGATAGCAAAATAAAAATAAACTGAAACAAATCCTGTAAGCTATGCTTAAGGTAGAATATACCACCAAAAATGCTCTGGACACATTATAATTCTCGTATATGTTAGAAAAAGAAGATGTTCTTTGCCTTGGAGGCAACATAAATTCAGTGTGTTAATACACAGGCTGCCAAGGCTAACACTGCTTTTATTTAAATATTGTCCTGAACACAACATACAGCCACTGTACGTTAATGGCATGTAAATCATTGCTGTGCTATAGCTGCCTCAACCTATTTCTTCTTCCTCTTTTCTAACACTGTCAAAGTTTTATTTCATTTCTCCCCTTCCTTGGATAAATGCTGTTTTCAGTGCACAGCTCCAAGCTACCTCTTTATTGCCAGGTCCAGGCCTATGGTACCTGGAGTTAATTGCCCTTCAGCTACATATTGTTAACTGTGATGTACCTGCTACCTGTAAAGGAGGAAAAGGCTTCTTTTTATACTAGAAAATAAGATATATTCTACCGAATTGCTGGGGTTGGGGAAAGCCTTTGTTGAAAGAAGGGGACTACAGCTATTTTTATTAGTATTATAAAGAAATCCGTACTCCATTGAGAGCACATGCTACAATGCAAGGGAATTTAACATTTCGTGTGCTATCAAGACATTATTTGCAGCTTGTTTAATGAACTCAATTTTATTTTTATCTCTACCTTGCATGTAGATAAAGAAACAAATAAAGGAACAAAACAAGATGATTTCTCCAGCAACATTTTTTGGGGAGGGAAAAAATGATATAGCAGTCTCGACCACAGATATCTTGGTCACATTGTCAGGATGGACAACTCAGTCTGTCATTCATTGCCCATGGTGGTGAATTGAGACACGAGTTGTTGATATGACACTAAACAGAGAATTACATTTTTCTACACTGTACGGAAAACATAGATGTATTCTTGTTCTCTGTGTTTCTGAACAGGAGAACAATGCTGATAGGAGCCCACTACTTAAAATCATTGTTGGCTATTCAAAGTACTGACAATAGCAGGCAGTTGTGAACTGGCAAAAAAAAAAAAAAAAAAAAAAAAAATCCTACTGGAAATGACAAGAAAGCATTTGGCATATGCTGAACAGAAAGCAGGCTGGTCTTATTCAAACAAGAGTTGAACTCTTAAGCAGCCATCAGATTTGGTTTTGGGGCTTGGAGTAATAAATTGAAAACTCACAGTTACATTTTAAAAGGTGATGACTGCTTAATATTATGCTTCAATTAGAAATGAACTCCTGACAAAGGCCCTGACTCTGTGCCAGGAATGGACATCTAGAGATATGTATGTGTAGGGGCAGGTTGGTCATTTGGTTTTTAGTTTCTTGTTCCAAGTCAACTCCATATAACACCCAAGAGTCTTCCTATAGGGGTATGTAAACCCTAGGTATGGAAAGAGGTAGATGATGCTACCTTCCAGTTTGGAAAATGAGTGAAGTTTTTCTGTGTATCCAGTGGTAAAAATGGGTTTTCAAAAGTCCTGGCATGGCTATTTAAAAATACTTATATGGAAACTTTAAAACCCTGGTGTATTTAGCTTCTACTCTCTGTTTCTGTGGACAGAATGTGTAGGAGAATGCTTTGCCTCATTATTTAGGCCTTAATTTCTTCAAGCAACTATCCCTTATTTATCTATTTTTAAAAAAAATTATTTATCTATATTCCCAGTAGCCTGTTGAGTATTACTCTTCTCACCACTAGTTGTCCAGAGTAGAAACCTTGTGGAGACCTCAGGCATGTTGGAGCAAGCAGTGTATTAATGTGGTTGCTGGCTGCAGCGAGGCTCAGCACGACTGAACATTTATCTGGGTTTCTGCTGCTGTAATCCCACAAATCCTGCAATATTCCCTGTACTTTGGAGATAAGGAAGAAAATTCCAAAGGCTACAGCAAGGAAAAATCCCCGTACTGTTTTTAGAGATGAAGGGAAGACAGGAATGGGGGAAGAACCAGATCTTGTGACCTTTCAGGTACAGTTCCCTAGAGAAATGTCTCAGGAAATGTGGGACGCATATTTGACATTCAGTAGGCTGGAGTGGTTGGTAGTAGCTTCCAAGCGGTATCAAGGAGTGTGATAAGCTAACCGCAAAGTGACCACCTTCCATGGAAAGTTATCACTGTCAGTGAAATGCGGCTTGGTGTGGTGGTGGTGTTGGTTGCTCCCTCCCCACTTATTAATCTTTATGTTGCGTGTTGATTTAACTTGAGGACGTAACCACTGCCTGTGTCAAAACTAGGGTGGAACACTACAAGGCACTAAATTTTGTTGTTGGAGGGATTTTTCAGTTAGCAGTTCTGAGGCAGAACCTGTGGCCACACAAGGGCCATGTGTGGTGAGAGTTCCCTTCCTGCAGCAACAACAGGTCTTTTTCCTCCCCCATTTGAATTCCTGAGACTGTGAGAAAATGGCTTGCTGAGTTTATCAGCCTGCCCTGGTGCAACCACACTTCTCTAAACCTAGGAGCTAAGTTCAGTTCTGAGCACTTTGATCCTGCAGCAACTGAGCAACTGCTGTGCTGACTTCCGTGTGGTAGAAAGCTTGTGAATGCTGTGAGGAGGGCAAGAGGGGAGGCCGGTGATGCATTTTCTTCTCTTGAGTCAAAGCAAGCTGGATTGTTTGCTGGTGCCGTTAAGTGTGCTGAGTGTCCCTATGCTTATGGGATATGGGAGAGGTCCCGGTGTTCCTGCACAGCTAGTACATATCTTCCCAGCAGTGATTTACTGAAAACTGAGACAGCCAGGCAGTAAAACTGGTGGAGTTTTTGCAAGTGTTAAAAACCTGGCAAAAGAAAAAGGAACCTCTAGTGGTATCTGCACATAAGCAAAGCAAGGTAACATTAAACAAAGCAAAGCCACTGTCTGTTAAAGCTGTCCTGCGAAGCCTGCCCTTGCAAACCAGTTTTGTTGCTGAGCTTCTGGTCTGTATTATTTAGAGAGCTCCCAAAAACTCCTGTGTCCTTGGAGAATCAAACACATGTACGTTTTGCTTTCCTGCTCATCTAACAGGAAACTCTGGCTTTTTGGCCTGCCCTTTGGGGATGCACAACTACTTCTACTGTTCAGCTGCAAAGAAGCAGAGCTCTCTATCACCTTTTGAAGTTTTTTATCCACCCTTCCCTGAGTCACTGGAGCACAGCAAAGCTGATGGTGATGTGTTCGATACGTGGCACCAGTACTCCTAATGGTACTGGGAAGCCTTCAGCGGTCAACTATGCTGTACTGTCATACTAAGGGTTAAACAAATTGTCAGATTTGGAGTCAGGGAGGAGTGTCTTCCTTGAGGATGGGACTGGCAGGTCTATTGTGTATTTCCTGTGCTTCCCGTGACATGATCTTTTACATATTGAGCCTATTAAAAATATGGTGAAATTTGTCAAAGTAGGGATTTCTCTGGGGTAGGCCAGTGAGATTCATGTTTTTAGTGTGATATGACCATAGTGATATCACCATCACTGTTGTGATGTGAATTCAAAAGATTTTTGCACTTCTCCAACTGCAGTGGGAATAATTTGGAAATTTTGAAAGTTGTTGCAGGACATAGAAGCTCTTTGCTGTGCTGCTGTTCTCCTCATCTGAGGTTCTTGAGCCTCACTGCAGTGC